>CAXKVY010008186.1:0-300650 GCA_964058915.1 Tetropium fuscum
CTATCATATCTTAGCGTTCGCATAGAGCACCTAGAGTTGTGACCTTGAACGATCCTTCAGAAGTAGATAAATCCTACACGATAGAAAAGACGTTAAAAGAAAACGGTCTTAGTTTTGCTGCAATTAGTATGCAGCAGAGCTTTCAAAAAGTGCCCCAATAATATACACGTCAATTCGAACGCGTTTTGTACACAAAGTAGCAATCCGCGGGCTATATAAGGCACTTCGCGATGTCTATCCATGTTCTATACCATGCCAATGTAACTATCATATCTTAGCGTTCGCATAGAGCACCTAGAGTTGTGACCTTGAACGCTCCTTCAGAAGTAGATAACTCCTACACGATAGAAAAGACGTTCAAGAGAAAACGGTCTAAGTTTTACTGCAATTAGTATGTAGCAGCGCTGCCTAATAATGCCCAGATGATATACACGAAAATTCGAATGCGTTTTGTAAACAATGCAGCAATCCGTGGGTTATTGAAGACACATCGCGATGCCTTTCCATGTTCTACACTATGTCAATATTACTATCATATCTTAGGGTTCGCATAGAGTACAAAGAGCTGTGACCTTGAACGCTCCTTCATTCGTATATTACTGCTACACGATAGAAAAGACCGTACAAGTGAAAATGGATTTAGTTTTACTGCAATTAGCATGCAGCAGAGCTGCCAAATAATGCCCAGATAATATACACGTTAATTCGAATGCGTAATGTAAACAAAGCAGCAATCCGTGGGCTATTAAGGACATTACGCGATGCCTATCCATTTTCTATACCATGCCATTGTAACTATCATATCTTAGCGTTCGCATAGAGCACCTAGAGTTGTGACCTTGAACGCTCCTTCATAAGTAGATAAGTCCTACACGATAGAAAAGACGTTCAAGAGAAAACTGTCTAAGTTTTACTGCAATTAGTATGCAGAAGAGCTTTTCAAAAAGTGCCCATAAAATATACACGTTAATCGAACGCGTTTTGTACGCAATATAGCAATCCGCGGGCTATATAAGGCATTTCGCGATGTCTATCCATGTTCTATACCATGCCATTGTAACTACCATATCTTAGCGTTCGCATACAGTACCTAGAATTGTGACCTTGAACGCTCCTTCATAAGTAGATAACTCCTACACGATAGAAAAGACGTTCAAGGAAAACGGTCTTAGTTTTACTACAATTAGTATGCAGCAGAGCTTTAAAAAGAGCCCAAATAATATATACGTTAATTCGAACGCGTTTTGTATGCAAAGTAGCAATCCGTGGGCTATATAAGGCTTCGCGATGTCCATCCATGTTCTACACCATGTCAATGTTACTATCATATCTTAGGGTTCGCATAGAGCAATTAGAGCTGTGACCTTGAACGCTCCTTCATAAGTAGATAACTACTACACGATAGAAAAGACGTACAAATGAAAATGGAATTAGTTTTACTGAAACTAGCATGCAGCAGAGCTGCCAAATAATGCCCAGATGATATACACGACAAATTCTAATGCGTTTTGTAAACAAAGCAGCAGTCCGTGGGCTATTGAGGACACTTCGCGATGCCTTTCCATGTTCTACATTATGTCAATGTTACTATCATATCTTAGCGTTCGCATAGAGCACAAAGAGCTGTGACCTTGAACGCTCCTTCACTCGTAGATTACTGCTACACGATAGAAAAGACGTACAAGTGAAAATTGATTTAGTTTTACTGCAATTAGCATGCAGTAGAGCTGCCAAATAATGCCCATATAATATACGCGTGAATTCGAATGCGTTTCGTAAACAAAGCAGCAATCCGTGGGCTATTAAGGACACTTCGCGATGCCTATCCATTTTCTATACCATGCCATTGTAACTACCATATCTTAGCGTTCGCATACAGCACCTTAAGTTGTGACCTTGAACGCTCCTTCATAAGTAGATAACTCCCACACGATAGAAAAGACGTTCAAGAGAAAACGGTCTAAGTTTTAGTGCAATTAGTATGCAGCTGTGCTTTCAAAAAGTGCCCATATAATATACACGTTAATTCGCTATATAAGGCATTTCGCGATGTCTATCCATGTTCTATACCATGCCATTGTAACTACCATATCTTAGCGTTCGCATACAGCAAATAGAGTTGTGACCTTGAACGCTCCTTCATAAGTAGATAACTCCTACACGATAGAAAAGACGTTCAAGAGAAAACGGTCTGTTTTACTGCAACTAGTATGCAGCAGAACTTTCAGAAAATGCCCAAAAAATATACACGTTAATTCGAACGCGTTTTGTACGCAAAGTAGCAATCCGCGGGCAATATAAGGGCACTTCGCGATGTCTATCCATGTTCTATACCATGCCAATGTAACTATCATATCTTAGCGTTCGCATAGAGCACCTAGAGTTGTGACCTTGAACGCTCCTTCATAAGTAGATAAATCCTACACTATAGAAAAGACGTTCAAGAGAAAACGGTCTTAGTTTTACTGCAATCAGTATGCAGCAGAGCTTTCAAAAAGTGCCCAAATAATATACACGTCAACTCAAACGCGTTTTGTACGCAAAGTAGCAATCCGCGGGCTATATAAGGCACTTCGCGATGTCTATCCATGTTCTATACCATGCCAATGTAACTATCATATTTTAGCGTTCGCATAGAGCACCTAGAGTTGTGACCTTGAACGCTCCTTCATAAGTAGATAACTCCTACACGATAGAAAAGACGTTCAAGAGAAAACGGTCTAAGTTTTACTGCAATTAGTATGCAGCAGCGCTGCCTAATAATGCCCAGATGATATACACGAAAATTCGAATGCGTTTTGTAAACAAAGCAGCAATCCGTGGGCTATTGAGGACACTTCGCGATGCCTTTCCATGTTCTACACTATGTCAATGTTACTATCATATCTTAGGGTTCGCATAGAGCACAAAGAGCTGTGACCTTGAACGCTCCTTCATTCGTAGATTACTGCTACACGATAGAAAAGACGTACACGTGAAAATGGATTTAGTTTTACTGCAATTAGCATGCAGCAGAGCTGCCAAATAATGCCCAGATAATATACACGTTAATTCGAATGCGTTATGTAAACAAAGCAGCAATCCGTGGGCTATTAAGGACACTACGCGGTGCCTATCCATTTTCTATACCATGCCATTGTAACTATCATATCTTAGCGTTCGCATAGAGCACCTAGAGTTGTGACCTTGAACGCTCCTTCATAAGTAGATAACTCCTACACGATATAAAAGACGTTCAAGAGAAAACTGTCTAAGTTTAACTGCAATTAGTTTGCAGCAGAGCTTTCAAAAAGTGCCCATATAATATACACGTTAATTCGAACGCGTCTTGTACGCAATGTAGCAATCCGCGGGCTATATAAGGCATTTCGCGATGTCTATCCATGTTCTATACCATGCCATTGTAACTACCATATCTTAGCGTTCGCATACAGTACCTAGAGTTGTGACCTTGAACGCTCCTTCATAAGTAGATAACTACTACACGATAGAAAAGACATACAAGTGAAAATGGATTTAGTTTTACTGCAATTAGCATGCAGCAGAGCTGCCAAGTAATGCCCAGATAATATACACGTTAATTCGAATGAGTTTTGTAAACAAAGCAGCAATCCGTGGGCTATTAAGAACACTTCGCGATTCTTATCCATTTTCTATACCATGCCATTGTAACTACCATATCTTAGTGTTCGCATACAGCGCCTAGAGTTGTGACCTTGAACGCTCCTTCATAAGTAGATAAGTCCTACACGATAGAAAAGACGTTCAAGTGAAAACGGTCATAGTTTTACTACAATTAGTTTGCAGCAGAGCTTTAAAAAAGAGCCCAAATAATATATACGTTAATTCTAACGCGTTTTGTACGCAAAGAAGCAATCCGTGGGTTATATAAGGCACTTCGCGATGTCCATCCATGTTCTATACCATGCCATTGTAACTACCATATCTTAGCGTTCGCAAACAGTACCTAAAGTTGTGACCTTGAACGCTCCTTCATAAGTAGATAACTCATACACGATAGAAAAGACGTTCAAGGGAAAACGGTCATAGTTTTACTACAATTAGTTTGCAGCAGAGCTTTAAAAAAGAGCCCAAATAATATATACGTTAATTCGAACGCGTTTTGTATGCAAAGTAGCAATCCGTGGGCTATATAAGGCACTTCGCGATGTCCATCCATGTTCTACACCATGTCAATGTTACTATCATATCTTAGGGTTCGCATAGAACAATTAGAGCTGTGACCTTGATCGCTCGTTCATAAGTAGATAACTCCTACACGATAGAAAAGACGTTCAAGAGAAAACGGTCTAAGTTTTACTTCAATTAGTATGCAGCAGAGCTTTCAAAAAGTGCCCAAATAATATACACGTTAATTCGAACGCGTTTTGTACACAAAGTAGCAATCCGCGGGGTATATAAGGCATTTCGCGATGTCTATCCATGTTCTATACCATGCCAATGTAACTATCATATCTTAGCGTTCGCATAGAGCACCTAGAGTTGTGACCTTGAATGCTCCTTCATAAGTAGATAGCTACTACACGATAGAAAAGACATACAAGTGAAAATGGATTTAGTTTTACTGCAATTAGCATGCAGCAGAGCTGCCAAGTAATGCCCAGATAATATACACGTTAATTCGAATGCGTTTTGTAAACAAAGCAGCAATCCGTGGGCTATTAAGGACACTTCGCGATTCTTATCCATTTTCTATACCATGTCATTGTAACTACCATATCTTAGGGTTCGCATACAGCGCCTAGAGTTGTGACCTTGAACGCTCCTTCATAAGTAGATAAGTCCTACACGATAGAAAAGACGTTCAAGAGAAAACGGTCTAAGTTTTACTACAGTTAGTATGCAGCAGAGCTTTAAAAAAGAGCCCAAATAATATATACGTTAATTCGAACGCGTTTTGTGCGCAAAGAAGCAATCCGTGGGTTATATAAGGCACTTCGCGATGTCCATCCATGTTCTATACCATGATATTGTAACTACCATATCTTAGCGTTCGCATACAGTACCTAAAGTTGTGACCTTGAACGCTCCTTCATAAGTAGATAACTCCTACACGATAGAAAAGACGTTCAAGAGAAAACGGTCTAAGTTTTACTGCAACTAGTATGCAGCAGAACTTTCAGAAAATGCCCAAAAAATATACACGTTAATTCGAACGCGTTTTGTACGCAAAGTAGCAATCCGCGGGCAATATAAGGCACTTCGCGATGTCTATCCATGTTCTATACCATGCCAATGTAACTATCATATCTTAGCGTTCGCATAGAGCACCTAGAGTTGTGACCTTGAACGATCCTTCAGAAGTAGATAAATCCTACACGATAGAAAAGACGTTCAAAAGAAAACGGTCTTAGTTTTGCTGCAATTAGTATGCAGCAGAGCTTTCAAAAAGTGCCCAAATAATATACACGTCAATTCGAACGCGTTTTATACGCAAAGTAGCAATCCGCGGGCTACATAAGGCACTTCGCGATGTCTATCCATGTTCTATACCATGCCAATGTAACTATCATATCTTAGCGTTCGCATAGAGCACCTAGAGTTGTGACCTTGAACGCTCCTTCAGAAGTAGATAACTCCTACACGATAGAAAAGACGTTCAAGAGAAAACGGTCTAAGTTTTACTGCAATTAGTATGCAGCAGCGCTGCCTAATAATGCCCAGATGATATACACGAAAATTCGAATGCGTTTTGTAAACAATGCAGCAATCCGTGGGCTATTGAAGACACTTCGCGATGCCTTTCCATGTTCTACACTATGTCAATGTTACTATCATATCTTAGGGTTCGCATAGAGCACAAAGAGCTGTGACCTTGAACGCTCCTTCATTCGTATATTACTGCTACACGATAGAAAAGACGTACAAGTGATAATGGATTTAGTTTTCCTGCAATTAGCATGCAGCAGAGCTGCCAAATAATGCCCAGATAATATACACGTTAATTCGAATGCGTTATGTAAACAAAGCAGCAATCCGTGGGCTATTAAGGACACTACGCGATGCCTATCCATTTTCTATACCATGCCATTGTAACTATCATATCTTAGCGTTCGCATAGAGCACCTAGAGTTGTGACCTTGAACGCTCCTTCATAAGTAGATAAGTCCTACACGATAGAAAAGACGTTCAAGAGAAAACTGTCTAAGTTTTACTGCAATTAGTATGCAGAAGAGCTTTCAAAAAGTGCCCATAAAATATACACGTTAATTCGAACGCGTTTTGTACGCAATATAGCAATCCGCGGGCTATATAAGGCATTTCGCGATGTCTATCCATGTTCTATACCATGCCATTGTAACTACCATATCTTAGCGTTCGCATACAGTACCTAGAGTTGTGACCTTGAACGCTCCTTCATAAGTAGATAACTCCTACACGATAGAAAAGACGTTCAAGGGAAAACGGTCTTAGTTTTACTACAATTAGTATGCAGCAGAGCTTTAAAAAAGAGCCCAAATAATATATACGTTAATTCGAACGCGTTTTGTATGCAAAGTAGCAATCCGTGGGCTATATAAGGCACTTCGCGATGTCCATCCATGTTCTACACCATGTCAATGTTACTATCATATCTTAGGGTTCGCATAGAGCAATTAGAGCTGTGACCTTGAACGCTCCTTCATAAGTAGATAACTACTACACGATAGAAAAGACGTACAAGTGAAAATGGAATTAGTTTTACTGAAACTAGCATGCAGCAGAGCTGCCAAATAATGCCCAGATGATATACACGAAAATTCTAATGCGTTTTGTAAACAAAGCAGCAATCCGTGGGCTATTGAGGACACTTCGGGATGCCTTTCCATGTTCTACATTATGTCAATGTTACTATCATATCTTAGCGTTCGCATAGAGCACAAAGAGCTGTGACCTTGAACGCTCCTTCACTCGTAGATTACTGCTACACGATAGAAAAGACGTACAAGTGAAAATGGATTTAGTTTTACTGCAATTAGCATGCAGTAGAGCTGCCAAATAATGCCCATATAATATACGCGTGAATTCGAAGGCGTTTCGTAAACAAAGCAGCAATCCGTGGGCTATTAAGGACACTTCGCGATTCCTATCCATTTTCTATACCATGCCATTGTAACTACCATATCTTAGCGTTCGCATACAGCACCTTGAGTTGTGACCTTGAACGCTCCTTCATAAGTAGATAACTCCCACACGATAGAAAAGACGTTCAAGAGAAAACGGTCTAAGTTTTAGTGCAATTAGTATGCAGCAGTGCTTTCAAAAAGTGCCCATATAATATACACGTTAATTCGCTATATAAGGCATTTCGCGATGTCTATCCATGTTCTATACCATGCCATTGTAACTACCATATCTTAGCGTTCGCATACAGCAAATAGAGTTGTGACCTTGAACGCTCCTTCATAAGTAGATAACTACTACACGATAGAAAAGACATACAAGTGAAAATGGATTTAGTTTTACTGCAATTAGCATGCAGCAGAGCTGCCAAGTAATGCCCAGATAATATACACGTTAATTCGAATGAGTTTTGTAAACAAAGCAGCAATCCGTGGGCTATTAAGAACACTTCGCGATTCTTATCCATTTTCTATACCATGCCATTGTAACCACCATATCTTAGTGTTCGCATACAGCGCCTAGAGTTGTGACCTTGAACGCTCCTTCATAAGTAGATAAGTCCTACACGATAGAAAAGACGTTCAAGTGAAAACGGTCTAAGTTTTACTACAGTTAGTATGCAGCAGAGCTTTAAAAAAGAGCCCAAATAATATATACGTTAATTCGAACGCGTTTTGTACGCAAAGAAGCAATCCGTGGGTTATATAAGGCACTTCGCGATGTCCATCCATGTTCTATACCATGCCATTGTAACTACCATATCTTAGCGTTCGCATACAGTACCTAAAGTTGTGACCTTGAACGCTCCTTCATAAGTAGATAACTCCTACACGATAGAAAAGTCGTTCAAGGGAAAACGGTCTTAGTTTTACTACAATTAGTTTGCAGCAGAGCTTTAAAAAAGAGCCCAAATAATATATACGTTAATTCGAACGCGTTTTGTATGCAAAGTAGCAATCCGTGGGCTATATAAGGCACTTCGCGATGTCCATCCATGTTCTACACCATGTCAATGTTACTATCATATCTTAGGGTTCGCATAGAACAATTAGAGCTGTGACCTTGAACGCTCGTTCATAAGTAGATAACTACAACACGATAGAAAAGACGGTCTAGAGAAAACGGTCTAAGTTTTACTACAATTAGTATGCAGCAGAGCTTTCAAAAAGTGCCCAAATAATATACACGTTAATTCGAACGCTTTTTGTACACAACGTAGCAATCCGCGGGCTATATAAGGCATTTCGCGATGTCTATCCATGTTCTATACCATGCCATTGTAACTACGATATCTTAGCGTTCGCATATAGCACCTAGAGTTGTGACCTTGAACGCTCTTTCATAAGTAGATAACTCCCACGCGATAGAAAAGACGTTCAAGAGAAAACGGTCTAAGTTTTACTGCAATTAGTATGCAGCAGAACTTTCAGAACATGCCCAAATAATATACACGTTAATTCGAACGCGTTTTGTACGCAAAGTAGCAATCCGCGGGCAATATAAGGCACTTCGCGATGTCTATCCATGTTCTATACCATGCCAATGTAACTATCATATCTTAGCGTTCGCATAGAGCACCAAGAGTTGTGACCTTGAACGCTCCTTCATAAGTAGATAACTCCTACACGATAGAAAAGACGTTCAAGAGAAAACGGTCTTAGTTTTACTGCAATTAGTATGCAGCAGTGCTTTCAAAATGTGCCCATATAATATACACGTTAATTCGAACGCGTTTTGTACGCAATGTAGCAATCCGCGGGCTAAATAAGGCATTTCGCGATGTCTATCCATGTTCTATACCATGCCATTGTAACTACCATATCTTAGCGTTCGCACACAGCACCTAAAGTTGTGACCTTGAACGCTCCTTCATAAGTAGATAACTCCTACACGATAGAAAAGACGTTCAAGGGAAAACGGTCTTAGTTTTACTACAATGAGTATGCAGCAGAGCTTTAAAAAAGAGCCCAAATAATATATACGTTAATTCGAACGCGTTTTGTATGCAAAGTAGCAATCCGTGGGCTATATAAGGCACTTCGCGATGTCCATCCATGTTCTACACCATGTCAATGTTACTATCATATCTTAGGGTTCGCATAGAACAATTAGAGCTGTGACCTTGAACGCTCGTTCATAAGTAGATAACTCCTACACGATAGAAAAGACGTTCAAGAGAAAACTGTCTAAGTTTTACTGCAATTAGTATGCAGCAGAGCTTTCAAAAAGTGCCCAAATAATATACACGTTAATTCGAACGCGTTTTGTACGCAAAGTAGCAATCCGCGGGCAATATAAGGCACTTCGCGGTGTCTATCCATGTTCTATACCAAGCCATTGTAACTACCATATCTTAGCGTTCGCATACAGCAAATAGAGTTGTGACCTTGAACGCTCCTTCATAAGTAGATAACTCCCACACCATAGAAAAGACGTTCAAGGAAAAACGGTCTAAGTTTTGCTGCAATTAGTATGCAGCAGAGCTTTAAAAAAGAGCCCAAATAATATATACGTTAATTCGAACGCGTTTTGCACGCAAAGTAGCAATCCGCGTCTATATAAGGCACTTCGCGATGTCTATTCATGTTCTATACCATGCCAATGTAACTATCATATCATAGCGTTCGCATAGAGCACCTAGAGTTGTGACCTTGAACGCTCCTTCATAAGTAGATAACTCCTACACGATAGAAAAGACGTTCAAGAGAAAACGGTCTAAGTTTTACTGCAATTAGTATGCAGCAGAGCTTTCAAAAAGTGCCTAAATAATATACACGTTAATTCGAATGCGTTTTGCACACAAAGTAGCAATCCGCGGGCTATATAAGGCACTTCGCGATGTCTATCCATTTTCTATATCATGCCATTGCAACTACCATATCTTAGCGATCGCATACAGCAAATAGAGATGTGACCTTGAACGCTCATTCATAAGTAGAGAACTCCTACACGATAGAAAATACGTTCAAGAGAAAACGGTCTAAGATTTACTGCAATTAGTATGCAGCAGAGCTTTCAAAAAGTGCCCAAATAATATACACGTTAATTCGAACGCGTTTTGTACACAAAGTAGCAATCCGCGGGATATACAAGGCATTTCGCGATGTCTATCCATGTTCTATACCATGCCATTGTAACTACCATATCTTAGCGTTCGCATATAGCACCTAGAGTTGTGACCTTGAACGCTCTTTCATAAGTAGATAACTCCTACACGATAGAATAGACGTTCAAGGGAAAATGGTCTAAGTTTTACTACAATTAGTATGCAGCAGAGCTTTCAAAAAGTGCCCAAATAATATACACGTTAATTCGAATGCGTTTTGTACACAAAGTAGCAATCCGCGGGCTATATAAGGCACTTCGCGATGTCTATCCATTTTCTATATCATGCCATTGAAACTACCATATCTTGGCGATCGCATACAGCAAATAGAGATGTGACCTTGAACGCTCATTCATAAGTAGAGAACTCCTACACGATAGAAAATACGTTCAAGAGAAAACGGTCTAAGTTTTACTGCAATTAGTATGCAGCAGAGCCTTCAAAAAGTGCCCAAATAATACACAGGTCAATTCGAACGCGTTTTGTAGGCAAAGTAGCAATCCGCGGTCTATATAAGGCACCTCGCGATGTCTATCCATATTCTATACCATGCCAATGTAACTATCATATCTTAGCGTTCGCATAGAGCACCTAGAGTTGTGACCTTGAGGACATTAAGGAGCATTCTTAATAAGTAGATAACTACTACACGATAGAAAAGACATACAAGTGAAAATGGATTTAGTTTTACTGCAATTAGCATGCAGCAGAGCTGCCAAGTAATGCCCAGATAATATACACGTTAATTCGAATGCGTTTTGTAAGCAAAGCAGCAATCGGTGGGCTATTAAGGACACTTCGCGATTCTTATCCATTTTCTATACCATGCCATTGTAACTACCATATCTTAGTGTTCGCATACAGCGCCTAGAGTTGTGACCTTGAACGCTCCTTCATAAGTAGATAAGTCCTACACGATAGAAAAGACGTTCAAGAGAAAACGGTCTAAGTTTTACTACAGTTAGTATGCAGCAGAGCTTTAAAAAAGAGCCCAAATAATATATACGTTAATTCGAACGCATTTTGTACGCAAAGAAGCAATCCGTGGGTTATATAAGGCACTTCGCGATGTCCATCCATGTTCTATACCATGCCATTGTAACTACCATATCTTAGCGTTCGCATACAGTACCTAAAGTTGTGACCTTGAACGCTCCTTCATAAGTAGATAACTCCTACACGATAGAAAAGACGTTCAAGAGAAAACGGTCTAAGTTTTACTGCAACTAGTATGCAGCAGAACTTTCAGAAAATGCCCAAAAAATATACACGTTAATTCGAACGCGTTTTGTACGCAAAGTAGCAATCCGCGGGCAATATAAGGCACTTCGCGATGTCGATCCATGTTCTATACCATGCCAATGTAACTATCATATCTTAGCGTTCGCATAGAGCACCTAGAGTTGTGACCTTGAACGATCCTTCAGAAGTAGATAAATCCTACACGATAGAAAAGACGTTCAAAAGAAAACGGTCTTAGTTTTGCTGCAATTAGTATGCAGCAGAGCTTTCAAAAAGTGCCCCAATAATATACACGTCAATTCGAACGCGTTTTGTACACAAAGTAGCAATCCGCGGGCTATATAAGGCACTTCGCGATGTCTATCCATGTTCTATACCATGCCAATGTAACTATCATATCTTAGCGTTCGCATAGAGCACCTAGAGTTGTGACCTTGAACGCTCCTTCAGAAGTAGATAACTCCTACACGATAGAAAAGACGTTCAAGAGAAAACGGTCTAAGTTTTACTGCAATTAGTATGTAGCAGCGCTGCCTAATAATGCCCAGATGATATACACGAAAATTCGAATGCGTTTTGTAAACAATGCAGCAATCCGTGGGTTATTGAAGACACATCGCGATGCCTTTCCATGTTCTACACTATGTCAATATTACTATCATATCTTAGGGTTCGCATAGAGTACAAAGAGCTGTGACCTTGAACGCTCCTTCATTCGTATATTACTGCTACACGATAGAAAAGACGTACAAGTGAAAATGGATTTAGTTTTACTGCAATTAGCATGCAGCAGAGCTGCCAAATAATGCCCAGATAATATACACGTTAATTCGAATGCGTAATGTAAACAAAGCAGCAATCCGTGGGCTATTAAGGACATTACGCGATGCCTATCCATTTTCTATACCATGCCATTGTAACTATCATATCTTAGCGTTCGCATAGAGCACCTAGAGTTGTGACCTTGAACGCTCCTTCATAAGTAGATAAGTCCTACACGATAGAAAAGACGTTCAAGAGAAAACTGTCTAAGTTTTACTGCAATTAGTATGCAGAAGAGCTTTCAAAAAGTGCCCATAAAATATACACGTTAATTCGAACGCGTTTTGTACGCAATATAGCAATCCGCGGGCTATATAAGGCATTTCGCGATGTCTATCCATGTTCTATACCATGCCATTGTAACTACCATATCTTAGCGTTCGCATACAGTACCTAGAATTGTGACCTTGAACGCTCCTTCATAAGTAGATAACTCCTACACGATAGAAAAGACGTTCAAGGGAAAACGGTCTTAGTTTTACTACAATTAGTATGCAGCAGAGCTTTAAAAAAGAGCCCAAATAATATATACGTTAATTCGAACGCGTTTTGTATGCAAAGTAGCAATCCGTGGGCTATATAAGGCTTCGCGATGTCCATCCATGTTCTACACCATGTCAATGTTACTATCATATCTTAGGGTTCGCATAGAGCAATTAGAGCTGTGACCTTGAACGCTCCTTCATAAGTAGATAACTACTACACGATAGAAAAGACGTACAAATGAAAATGGAATTAGTTTTACTGAAACTAGCATGCAGCAGAGCTGCCAAATAATGCCCAGATGATATACACGAAAATTCTAATGCGTTTTGTAAACAAAGCAGCAGTCCGTGGGCTATTGAGGACACTTCGCGATGCCTTTCCATGTTCTACATTATGTCAATGTTACTATCATATCTTAGCGTTCGCATAGAGCACAAAGAGCTGTGACCTTGAACGCTCCTTCACTCGTAGATTACTGCTACACGATAGAAAAGACGTACAAGTGAAAATTGATTTAGTTTTACTGCAATTAGCATGCAGTAGAGCTGCCAAATAATGCCCATATAATATACGCGTGAATTCGAATGCGTTTCGTAAACAAAGCAGCAATCCGTGGGCTATTAAGGACACTTCGCGATGCCTATCCATTTTCTATACCATGCCATTGTAACTACCATATCTTAGCGTTCGCATACAGCACCTTAAGTTGTGACCTTGAACGCTCCTTCATAAGTAGATAACTCCCACACGATAGAAAAGACGTTCAAGAGAAAACGGTCTAAGTTTTAGTGCAATTAGTATGCAGCTGTGCTTTCAAAAAGTGCCCATATAATATACACGTTAATTCGCTATATAAGGCATTTCGCGATGTCTATCCATGTTCTATACCATGCCATTGTAACTACCATATCTTAGCGTTCGCATACAGCAAATAGAGTTGTGACCTTGAACGCTCCTTCATAAGTAGATAACTCCTACACGATAGAAAAGACGTTCAAGAGAAAACGGTCTGTTTTACTGCAACTAGTATGCAGCAGAACTTTCAGAAAATGCCCAAAAAATATACACGTTAATTCGAACGCGTTTTGTACGCAAAGTAGCAATCCGCGGGCAATATAAGGGCACTTCGCGATGTCTATCCATGTTCTATACCATGCCAATGTAACTATCATATCTTAGCGTTCGCATAGAGCACCTAGAGTTGTGACCTTGAACGCTCCTTCATAAGTAGATAAATCCTACACTATAGAAAAGACGTTCAAGAGAAAACGGTCTTAGTTTTACTGCAATCAGTATGCAGCAGAGCTTTCAAAAAGTGCCCAAATAATATACACGTCAACTCAAACGCGTTTTGTACGCAAAGTAGCAATCCGCGGGCTATATAAGGCACTTCGCGATGTCTATCCATGTTCTATACCATGCCAATGTAACTATCATATTTTAGCGTTCGCATAGAGCACCTAGAGTTGTGACCTTGAACGCTCCTTCATAAGTAGATAACTCCTACACGATAGAAAAGACGTTCAAGAGAAAACGGTCTAAGTTTTACTGCAATTAGTATGCAGCAGCGCTGCCTAATAATGCCCAGATGATATACACGAAAATTCGAATGCGTTTTGTAAACAAAGCAGCAATCCGTGGGCTATTGAGGACACTTCGCGATGCCTTTCCATGTTCTACACTATGTCAATGTTACTATCATATCTTAGGGTTCGCATAGAGCACAAAGAGCTGTGACCTTGAACGCTCCTTCATTCGTAGATTACTGCTACACGATAGAAAAGACGTACACGTGAAAATGGATTTAGTTTTACTGCAATTAGCATGCAGCAGAGCTGCCAAATAATGCCCAGATAATATACACGTTAATTCGAATGCGTTATGTAAACAAAGCAGCAATCCGTGGGCTATTAAGGACACTACGCGGTGCCTATCCATTTTCTATACCATGCCATTGTAACTATCATATCTTAGCGTTCGCATAGAGCACCTAGAGTTGTGACCTTGAACGCTCCTTCATAAGTAGATAACTCCTACACGATATAAAAGACGTTCAAGAGAAAACTGTCTAAGTTTAACTGCAATTAGTATGCAGCAGAGCTTTCAAAAAGTGCCCATATAATATACACGTTAATTCGAACGCGTCTTGTACGCAATGTAGCAATCCGCGGGCTATATAAGGCATTTCGCGATGTCTATCCATGTTCTATACCATGCCATTGTAACTACCATATCTTAGCGTTCGCATACAGTACCTAGAGTTGTGACCTTGAACGCTCCTTCATAAGTAGATAACTACTACACGATAGAAAAGACATACAAGTGAAAATGGATTTAGTTTTACTGCAATTAGCATGCAGCAGAGCTGCCAAGTAATGCCCAGATAATATACACGTTAATTCGAATGAGTTTTGTAAACAAAGCAGCAATCCGTGGGCTATTAAGAACACTTCGCGATTCTTATCCATTTTCTATACCATGCCATTGTAACTACCATATCTTAGTGTTCGCATACAGCGCCTAGAGTTGTGACCTTGAACGCTCCTTCATAAGTAGATAAGTCCTACACGATAGAAAAGACGTTCAAGTGAAAACGGTCATAGTTTTACTACAATTAGTTTGCAGCAGAGCTTTAAAAAAGAGCCCAAATAATATATACGTTAATTCTAACGCGTTTTGTACGCAAAGAAGCAATCCGTGGGTTATATAAGGCACTTCGCGATGTCCATCCATGTTCTATACCATGCCATTGTAACTACCATATCTTAGCGTTCGCAAACAGTACCTAAAGTTGTGACCTTGAACGCTCCTTCATAAGTAGATAACTCATACACGATAGAAAAGACGTTCAAGGGAAAACGGTCATAGTTTTACTACAATTAGTTTGCAGCAGAGCTTTAAAAAAGAGCCCAAATAATATATACGTTAATTCGAACGCGTTTTGTATGCAAAGTAGCAATCCGTGGGCTATATAAGGCACTTCGCGATGTCCATCCATGTTCTACACCATGTCAATGTTACTATCATATCTTAGGGTTCGCATAGAACAATTAGAGCTGTGACCTTGATCGCTCGTTCATAAGTAGATAACTCCTACACGATAGAAAAGACGTTCAAGAGAAAACGGTCTAAGTTTTACTTCAATTAGTATGCAGCAGAGCTTTCAAAAAGTGCCCAAATAATATACACGTTAATTCGAACGCGTTTTGTACACAAAGTAGCAATCCGCGGGGTATATAAGGCATTTCGCGATGTCTATCCATGTTCTATACCATGCCAATGTAACTATCATATCTTAGCGTTCGCATAGAGCACCTAGAGTTGTGACCTTGAATGCTCCTTCATAAGTAGATAGCTACTACACGATAGAAAAGACATACAAGTGAAAATGGATTTAGTTTTACTGCAATTAGCATGCAGCAGAGCTGCCAAGTAATGCCCAGATAATATACACGTTAATTCGAATGCGTTTTGTAAACAAAGCAGCAATCCGTGGGCTATTAAGGACACTTCGCGATTCTTATCCATTTTCTATACCATGTCATTGTAACTACCATATCTTAGGGTTCGCATACAGCGCCTAGAGTTGTGACCTTGAACGCTCCTTCATAAGTAGATAAGTCCTACACGATAGAAAAGACGTTCAAGAGAAAACGGTCTAAGTTTTACTACAGTTAGTATGCAGCAGAGCTTTAAAAAAGAGCCCAAATAATATATACGTTAATTCGAACGCGTTTTGTGCGCAAAGAAGCAATCCGTGGGTTATATAAGGCACTTCGCGATGTCCATCCATGTTCTATACCATGATATTGTAACTACCATATCTTAGCGTTCGCATACAGTACCTAAAGTTGTGACCTTGAACGCTCCTTCATAAGTAGATAACTCCTACACGATAGAAAAGACGTTCAAGAGAAAACGGTCTAAGTTTTACTGCAACTAGTATGCAGCAGAACTTTCAGAAAATGCCCAAAAAATATACACGTTAATTCGAACGCGTTTTGTACGCAAAGTAGCAATCCGCGGGCAATATAAGGCACTTCGCGATGTCTATCCATGTTCTATACCATGCCAATGTAACTATCATATCTTAGCGTTCGCATAGAGCACCTAGAGTTGTGACCTTGAACGATCCTTCAGAAGTAGATAAATCCTACACGATAGAAAAGACGTTCAAAAGAAAACGGTCTTAGTTTTGCTGCAATTAGTATGCAGCAGAGCTTTCAAAAAGTGCCCAAATAATATACACGTCAATTCGAACGCGTTTTATACGCAAAGTAGCAATCCGCGGGCTACATAAGGCACTTCGCGATGTCTATCCATGTTCTATACCATGCCAATGTAACTATCATATCTTAGCGTTCGCATAGAGCACCTAGAGTTGTGACCTTGAACGCTCCTTCAGAAGTAGATAACTCCTACACGATAGAAAAGACGTTCAAGAGAAAACGGTCTAAGTTTTACTGCAATTAGTATGCAGCAGCGCTGCCTAATAATGCCCAGATGATATACACGAAAATTCGAATGCGTTTTGTAAACAATGCAGCAATCCGTGGGCTATTGAAGACACTTCGCGATGCCTTTCCATGTTCTACACTATGTCAATGTTACTATCATATCTTAGGGTTCGCATAGAGCACAAAGAGCTGTGACCTTGAACGCTCCTTCATTCGTATATTACTGCTACACGATAGAAAAGACGTACAAGTGATAATGGATTTAGTTTTCCTGCAATTAGCATGCAGCAGAGCTGCCAAATAATGCCCAGATAATATACACGTTAATTCGAATGCGTTATGTAAACAAAGCAGCAATCCGTGGGCTATTAAGGACACTACGCGATGCCTATCCATTTTCTATACCATGCCATTGTAACTATCATATCTTAGCGTTCGCATAGAGCACCTAGAGTTGTGACCTTGAACGCTCCTTCATAAGTAGATAAGTCCTACACGATAGAAAAGACGTTCAAGAGAAAACTGTCTAAGTTTTACTGCAATTAGTATGCAGAAGAGCTTTCAAAAAGTGCCCATAAAATATACACGTTAATTCGAACGCGTTTTGTACGCAATATAGCAATCCGCGGGCTATATAAGGCATTTCGCGATGTCTATCCATGTTCTATACCATGCCATTGTAACTACCATATCTTAGCGTTCGCATACAGTACCTAGAGTTGTGACCTTGAACGCTCCTTCATAAGTAGATAACTCCTACACGATAGAAAAGACGTTCAAGGGAAAACGGTCTTAGTTTTACTACAATTAGTATGCAGCAGAGCTTTAAAAAAGAGCCCAAATAATATATACGTTAATTCGAACGCGTTTTGTATGCAAAGTAGCAATCCGTGGGCTATATAAGGCACTTCGCGATGTCCATCCATGTTCTACACCATGTCAATGTTACTATCATATCTTAGGGTTCGCATAGAGCAATTAGAGCTGTGACCTTGAACGCTCCTTCATAAGTAGATAACTACTACACGATAGAAAAGACGTACAAGTGAAAATGGAATTAGTTTTACTGAAACTAGCATGCAGCAGAGCTGCCAAATAATGCCCAGATGATATACACGAAAATTCTAATGCGTTTTGTAAACAAAGCAGCAATCCGTGGGCTATTGAGGACACTTCGGGATGCCTTTCCATGTTCTACATTATGTCAATGTTACTATCATATCTTAGCGTTCGCATAGAGCACAAAGAGCTGTGACCTTGAACGCTCCTTCACTCGTAGATTACTGCTACACGATAGAAAAGACGTACAAGTGAAAATGGATTTAGTTTTACTGCAATTAGCATGCAGTAGAGCTGCCAAATAATGCCCATATAATATACGCGTGAATTCGAAGGCGTTTCGTAAACAAAGCAGCAATCCGTGGGCTATTAAGGACACTTCGCGATTCCTATCCATTTTCTATACCATGCCATTGTAACTACCATATCTTAGCGTTCGCATACAGCACCTTGAGTTGTGACCTTGAACGCTCCTTCATAAGTAGATAACTCCCACACGATAGAAAAGACGTTCAAGAGAAAACGGTCTAAGTTTTAGTGCAATTAGTATGCAGCAGTGCTTTCAAAAAGTGCCCATATAATATACACGTTAATTCGCTATATAAGGCATTTCGCGATGTCTATCCATGTTCTATACCATGCCATTGTAACTACCATATCTTAGCGTTCGCATACAGCAAATAGAGTTGTGACCTTGAACGCTCCTTCATAAGTAGATAACTACTACACGATAGAAAAGACATACAAGTGAAAATGGATTTAGTTTTACTGCAATTAGCATGCAGCAGAGCTGCCAAGTAATGCCCAGATAATATACACGTTAATTCGAATGAGTTTTGTAAACAAAGCAGCAATCCGTGGGCTATTAAGAACACTTCGCGATTCTTATCCATTTTCTATACCATGCCATTGTAACCACCATATCTTAGTGTTCGCATACAGCGCCTAGAGTTGTGACCTTGAACGCTCCTTCATAAGTAGATAAGTCCTACACGATAGAAAAGACGTTCAAGTGAAAACGGTCTAAGTTTTACTACAGTTAGTATGCAGCAGAGCTTTAAAAAAGAGCCCAAATAATATATACGTTAATTCGAACGCGTTTTGTACGCAAAGAAGCAATCCGTGGGTTATATAAGGCACTTCGCGATGTCCATCCATGTTCTATACCATGCCATTGTAACTACCATATCTTAGCGTTCGCATACAGTACCTAAAGTTGTGACCTTGAACGCTCCTTCATAAGTAGATAACTCCTACACGATAGAAAAGTCGTTCAAGGGAAAACGGTCTTAGTTTTACTACAATTAGTTTGCAGCAGAGCTTTAAAAAAGAGCCCAAATAATATATACGTTAATTCGAACGCGTTTTGTATGCAAAGTAGCAATCCGTGGGCTATATAAGGCACTTCGCGATGTCCATCCATGTTCTACACCATGTCAATGTTACTATCATATCTTAGGGTTCGCATAGAACAATTAGAGCTGTGACCTTGAACGCTCGTTCATAAGTAGATAACTACAACACGATAGAAAAGACGGTCTAGAGAAAACGGTCTAAGTTTTACTACAATTAGTATGCAGCAGAGCTTTCAAAAAGTGCCCAAATAATATACACGTTAATTCGAACGCTTTTTGTACACAACGTAGCAATCCGCGGGCTATATAAGGCATTTCGCGATGTCTATCCATGTTCTATACCATGCCATTGTAACTACGATATCTTAGCGTTCGCATATAGCACCTAGAGTTGTGACCTTGAACGCTCTTTCATAAGTAGATAACTCCCACGCGATAGAAAAGACGTTCAAGAGAAAACGGTCTAAGTTTTACTGCAATTAGTATGCAGCAGAACTTTCAGAACATGCCCAAATAATATACACGTTAATTCGAACGCGTTTTGTACGCAAAGTAGCAATCCGCGGGCAATATAAGGCACTTCGCGATGTCTATCCATGTTCTATACCATGCCAATGTAACTATCATATCTTAGCGTTCGCATAGAGCACCAAGAGTTGTGACCTTGAACGCTCCTTCATAAGTAGATAACTCCTACACGATAGAAAAGACGTTCAAGAGAAAACGGTCTTAGTTTTACTGCAATTAGTATGCAGCAGTGCTTTCAAAATGTGCCCATATAATATACACGTTAATTCGAACGCGTTTTGTACGCAATGTAGCAATCCGCGGGCTAAATAAGGCATTTCGCGATGTCTATCCATGTTCTATACCATGCCATTGTAACTACCATATCTTAGCGTTCGCACACAGCACCTAAAGTTGTGACCTTGAACGCTCCTTCATAAGTAGATAACTCCTACACGATAGAAAAGACGTTCAAGGGAAAACGGTCTTAGTTTTACTACAATGAGTATGCAGCAGAGCTTTAAAAAAGAGCCCAAATAATATATACGTTAATTCGAACGCGTTTTGTATGCAAAGTAGCAATCCGTGGGCTATATAAGGCACTTCGCGATGTCCATCCATGTTCTACACCATGTCAATGTTACTATCATATCTTAGGGTTCGCATAGAACAATTAGAGCTGTGACCTTGAACGCTCGTTCATAAGTAGATAACTCCTACACGATAGAAAAGACGTTCAAGAGAAAACTGTCTAAGTTTTACTGCAATTAGTATGCAGCAGAGCTTTCAAAAAGTGCCCAAATAATATACACGTTAATTCGAACGCGTTTTGTACGCAAAGTAGCAATCCGCGGGCAATATAAGGCACTTCGCGGTGTCTATCCATGTTCTATACCAAGCCATTGTAACTACCATATCTTAGCGTTCGCATACAGCAAATAGAGTTGTGACCTTGAACGCTCCTTCATAAGTAGATAACTCCCACACCATAGAAAAGACGTTCAAGGAAAAACGGTCTAAGTTTTGCTGCAATTAGTATGCAGCAGAGCTTTAAAAAAGAGCCCAAATAATATATACGTTAATTCGAACGCGTTTTGCACGCAAAGTAGCAATCCGCGTCTATATAAGGCACTTCGCGATGTCTATTCATGTTCTATACCATGCCAATGTAACTATCATATCATAGCGTTCGCATAGAGCACCTAGAGTTGTGACCTTGAACGCTCCTTCATAAGTAGATAACTCCTACACGATAGAAAAGACGTTCAAGAGAAAACGGTCTAAGTTTTACTGCAATTAGTATGCAGCAGAGCTTTCAAAAAGTGCCTAAATAATATACACGTTAATTCGAATGCGTTTTGCACACAAAGTAGCAATCCGCGGGCTATATAAGGCACTTCGCGATGTCTATCCATTTTCTATATCATGCCATTGCAACTACCATATCTTAGCGATCGCATACAGCAAATAGAGATGTGACCTTGAACGCTCATTCATAAGTAGAGAACTCCTACACGATAGAAAATACGTTCAAGAGAAAACGGTCTAAGATTTACTGCAATTAGTATGCAGCAGAGCTTTCAAAAAGTGCCCAAATAATATACACGTTAATTCGAACGCGTTTTGTACACAAAGTAGCAATCCGCGGGATATACAAGGCATTTCGCGATGTCTATCCATGTTCTATACCATGCCATTGTAACTACCATATCTTGGCGTTCGCATATAGCACCTAGAGTTGTGACCTTGAACGCTCTTTCATAAGTAGATAACTCCTACACGATAGAATAGACGTTCAAGGGAAAATGGTCTAAGTTTTACTACAATTAGTATGCAGCAGAGCTTTCAAAAAGTGCCCAAATAATATACACGTTAATTCGAATGCGTTTTGTACACAAAGTAGCAATCCGCGGGCTATATAAGGCACTTCGCGATGTCTATCCATTTTCTATATCATGCCATTGAAACTACCATATCTTGGCGATCGCATACAGCAAATAGAGATGTGACCTTGAACGCTCATTCATAAGTAGAGAACTCCTACACGATAGAAAATACGTTCAAGAGAAAACGGTCTAAGTTTTACTGCAATTAGTATGCAGCAGAGCCTTCAAAAAGTGCCCAAATAATACACAGGTCAATTCGAACGCGTTTTGTACGCAAAGTAGCAATCCGCGGTCTATATAAGGCACCTCGCGATGTCTATCCATATTCTATACCATGCCAATGTAACTATCATATCTTAGCGTTCGCATAGAGCACCTAGAGTTGTGACCTTGAGGACATTAAGGAGCATTCTTAATAAGTAGATAACTACTACACGATAGAAAAGACATACAAGTGAAAATGGATTTAGTTTTACTGCAATTAGCATGCAGCAGAGCTGCCAAGTAATGCCCAGATAATATACACGTTAATTCGAATGCGTTTTGTAAGCAAAGCAGCAATCGGTGGGCTATTAAGGACACTTCGCGATTCTTATCCATTTTCTATACCATGCCATTGTAACTACCATATCTTAGTGTTCGCATACAGCGCCTAGAGTTGTGACCTTGAACGCTCCTTCATAAGTAGATAAGTCCTACACGATAGAAAAGACGTTCAAGAGAAAACGGTCTAAGTTTTACTACAGTTAGTATGCAGCAGAGCTTTAAAAAAGAGCCCAAATAATATATACGTTAATTCGAACGCATTTTGTACGCAAAGAAGCAATCCGTGGGTTATATAAGGCACTTCGCGATGTCCATCCATGTTCTATACCATGCCATTGTAACTACCATATCTTAGCGTTCGCATACAGTACCTAAAGTTGTGACCTTGAACGCTCCTTCATAAGTAGATAACTCCTACACGATAGAAAAGACGTTCAAGAGAAAACGGTCTAAGTTTTACTGCAACTAGTATGCAGCAGAACTTTCAGAAAATGCCCAAAAAATATACACGTTAATTCGAACGCGTTTTGTACGCAAAGTAGCAATCCGCGGGCAATATAAGGCACTTCGCGATGTCTATCCATGTTCTATACCATGCCAATGTAACTATCATATCTTAGCGTTCGCATAGAGCACCTAGAGTTGTGACCTTGAACGATCCTTCAGAAGTAGATAAATCCTACACGATAGAAAAGACGTTCAAAAGAAAACGGTCTTAGTTTTGCTGCAATTAGTATGCAGCAGAGCTTTCAAAAAGTGCCCCAATAATATACACGTCAATTCGAACGCGTTTTGTACACAAAGTAGCAATCCGCGGGCTATATAAGGCACTTCGCGATGTCTATCCATGTTCTATACCATGCCAATGTAACTATCATATCTTAGCGTTCGCATAGAGCACCTAGAGTTGTGACCTTGAACGCTCCTTCAGAAGTAGATAACTCCTACACGATAGAAAAGACGTTCAAGAGAAAACGGTCTAAGTTTTACTGCAATTAGTATGTAGCAGCGCTGCCTAATAATGCCCAGATGATATACACGAAAATTCGAATGCGTTTTGTAAACAATGCAGCAATCCGTGGGTTATTGAAGACACATCGCGATGCCTTTCCATGTTCTACACTATGTCAATATTACTATCATATCTTAGGGTTCGCATAGAGTACAAAGAGCTGTGACCTTGAACGCTCCTTCATTCGTATATTACTGCTACACGATAGAAAAGACGTACAAGTGAAAATGGATTTAGTTTTACTGCAATTAGCATGCAGCAGAGCTGCCAAATAATGCCCAGATAATATACACGTTAATTCGAATGCGTAATGTAAACAAAGCAGCAATCCGTGGGCTATTAAGGACATTACGCGATGCCTATCCATTTTCTATACCATGCCATTGTAACTATCATATCTTAGCGTTCGCATAGAGCACCTAGAGTTGTGACCTTGAACGCTCCTTCATAAGTAGATAAGTCCTACACGATAGAAAAGACGTTCAAGAGAAAACTGTCTAAGTTTTACTGCAATTAGTATGCAGAAGAGCTTTCAAAAAGTGCCCATAAAATATACACGTTAATTCGAACGCGTTTTGTACGCAATATAGCAATCCGCGGGCTATATAAGGCATTTCGCGATGTCTATCCATGTTCTATACCATGCCATTGTAACTACCATATCTTAGCGTTCGCATACAGTACCTAGAATTGTGACCTTGAACGCTCCTTCATAAGTAGATAACTCCTACACGATAGAAAAGACGTTCAAGGGAAAACGGTCTTAGTTTTACTACAATTAGTATGCAGCAGAGCTTTAAAAAAGAGCCCAAATAATATATACGTTAATTCGAACGCGTTTTGTATGCAAAGTAGCAATCCGTGGGCTATATAAGGCTTCGCGATGTCCATCCATGTTCTACACCATGTCAATGTTACTATCATATCTTAGGGTTCGCATAGAGCAATTAGAGCTGTGACCTTGAACGCTCCTTCATAAGTAGATAACTTCTACACGATAGAAAAGACGTACAAATGAAAATGGAATTAGTTTTACTGAAACTAGCATGCAGCAGAGCTGCCAAATAATGCCCAGATGATATACACGAAAATTCTAATGCGTTTTGTAAACAAAGCAGCAGTCCGTGGGCTATTGAGGACACTTCGCGATGCCTTTCCATGTTCTACATTATGTCAATGTTACTATCATATCTTAGCGTTCGCATAGAGCACAAAGAGCTGTGACCTTGAACGCTCCTTCACTCGTAGATTACTGCTACACGATAGAAAAGACGTACAAGTGAAAATTGATTTAGTTTTACTGCAATTAGCATGCAGTAGAGCTGCCAAATAATGCCCATATAATATACGCGTGAATTCGAATGCGTTTCGTAAACAAAGCAGCAATCCGTGGGCTATTAAGGACACTTCGCGATGCCTATCCATTTTCTATACCATGCCATTGTAACTACCATATCTTAGCGTTCGCATACAGCACCTTAAGTTGTGACCTTGAACGCTCCTTCATAAGTAGATAACTCCCACACGATAGAAAAGACGTTCAAGAGAAAACGGTCTAAGTTTTAGTGCAATTAGTATGCAGCTGTGCTTTCAAAAAGTGCCCATATAATATACACGTTAATTCGCTATATAAGGCATTTCGCGATGTCTATCCATGTTCTATACCATGCCATTGTAACTACCATATCTTAGCGTTCGCATACAGCAAATAGAGTTGTGACCTTGAACGCTCCTTCATAAGTAGATAACTCCTACACGATAGAAAAGACGTTCAAGAGAAAACGGTCTGTTTTACTGCAACTAGTATGCAGCAGAACTTTCAGAAAATGCCCAAAAAATATACACGTTAATTCGAACGCGTTTTGTACGCAAAGTAGCAATCCGCGGGCAATATAAGGGCACTTCGCGATGTCTATCCATGTTCTATACCATGCCAATGTAACTATCATATCTTAGCGTTCGCATAGAGCACCTAGAGTTGTGACCTTGAACGCTCCTTCATAAGTAGATAAATCCTACACTATAGAAAAGACGTTCAAGAGAAAACGGTCTTAGTTTTACTGCAATCAGTATGCAGCAGAGCTTTCAAAAAGTGCCCAAATAATATACACGTCAACTCAAACGCGTTTTGTACGCAAAGTAGCAATCCGCGGGCTATATAAGGCACTTCGCGATGTCTATCCATGTTCTATACCATGCCAATGTAACTATCATATTTTAGCGTTCGCATAGAGCACCTAGAGTTGTGACCTTGAACGCTCCTTCATAAGTAGATAACTCCTACACGATAGAAAAGACGTTCAAGAGAAAACGGTCTAAGTTTTACTGCAATTAGTATGCAGCAGCGCTGCCTAATAATGCCCAGATGATATACACGAAAATTCGAATGCGTTTTGTAAACAAAGCAGCAATCCGTGGGCTATTGAGGACACTTCGCGATGCCTTTCCATGTTCTACACTATGTCAATGTTACTATCATATCTTAGGGTTCGCATAGAGCACAAAGAGCTGTGACCTTGAACGCTCCTTCATTCGTAGATTACTGCTACACGATAGAAAAGACGTACACGTGAAAATGGATTTAGTTTTACTGCAATTAGCATGCAGCAGAGCTGCCAAATAATGCCCAGATAATATACACGTTAATTCGAATGCGTTATGTAAACAAAGCAGCAATCCGTGGGCTATTAAGGACACTACGCGGTGCCTATCCATTTTCTATACCATGCCATTGTAACTATCATATCTTAGCGTTCGCATAGAGCACCTAGAGTTGTGACCTTGAACGCTCCTTCATAAGTAGATAACTCCTACACGATATAAAAGACGTTCAAGAGAAAACTGTCTAAGTTTAACTGCAATTAGTATGCAGCAGAGCTTTCAAAAAGTGCCCATATAATATACACGTTAATTCGAACACGTCTTGTACGCAATGTAGCAATCCGCGGGCTATATAAGGCATTTCGCGATGTCTATCCATGTTCTATACCATGCCATTGTAACTACCATATCTTAGCGTTCGCATACAGTACCTAGAGTTGTGACCTTGAACGCTCCTTCATAAGTAGATAACTACTACACGATAGAAAAGACATACAAGTGAAAATGGATTTAGTTTTACTGCAATTAGCATGCAGCAGAGCTGCCAAGTAATGCCCAGATAATATACACGTTAATTCGATTGAGTTTTGTAAACAAAGCAGCAATCCGTGGGCTATTAAGAACACTTCGCGATTCTTATCCATTTTCTATACCATGCCATTGTAACTACCATATCTTAGTGTTCGCATACAGCGCCTAGAGTTGTGACCTTGAACGCTCCTTCATAAGTAGATAAGTCCTACACGATAGAAAAGACGTTCAAGTGAAAACGGTCATAGTTTTACTACAATTAGTTTGCAGCAGAGCTTTAAAAAAGAGCCCAAATAATATATACGTTAATTCTAACGCGTTTTGTACGCAAAGAAGCAATCCGTGGGTTATATAAGGCACTTCGCGATGTCCATCCATGTTCTATACCATGCCATTGTAACTACCATATCTTAGCGTTCGCAAACAGTACCTAAAGTTGTGACCTTGAACGCTCCTTCATAAGTAGATAACTCATACACGATAGAAAAGACGTTCAAGGGAAAACGGTCATAGTTTTACTACAATTAGTTTGCAGCAGAGCTTTAAAAAAGAGCCCAAATAATATATACGTTAATTCGAACGCGTTTTGTATGCAAAGTAGCAATCCGTGGGCTATATAAGGCACTTCGCGATGTCCATCCATGTTCTACACCATGTCAATGTTACTATCATATCTTAGGGTTCGCATAGAACAATTAGAGCTGTGACCTTGATCGCTCGTTCATAAGTAGATAACTCCTACACGATAGAAAAGACGTTCAAGAGAAAACGGTCTAAGTTTTACTTCAATTAGTATGCAGCAGAGCTTTCAAAAAGTGCCCAAATAATATACACGTTAATTCGAACGCGTTTTGTACACAAAGTAGCAATCCGCGGGGTATATAAGGCATTTCGCGATGTCTATCCATGTTCTATACCATGCCAATGTAACTATCATATCTTAGCGTTCGCATAGAGCACCTAGAGTTGTGACCTTGAATGCTCCTTCATAAGTAGATAGCTACTACACGATAGAAAAGACATACAAGTGAAAATGGATTTAGTTTTACTGCAATTAGCATGCAGCAGAGCTGCCAAGTAATGCCCAGATAATATACACGTTAATTCGAATGCGTTTTGTAAACAAAGCAGCAATCCGTGGGCTATTAAGGACACTTCGCGATTCTTATCCATTTTCTATACCATGTCATTGTAACTACCATATCTTAGGGTTCGCATACAGCGCCTAGAGTTGTGACCTTGAACGCTCCTTCATAAGTAGATAAGTCCTACACGATAGAAAAGACGTTCAAGAGAAAACGGTCTAAGTTTTACTACAGTTAGTATGCAGCAGAGCTTTAAAAAAGAGCCCAAATAATATATACGTTAAATCGAACGCGTTTTGTGCGCAAAGAAGCAATCCGTGGGTTATATAAGGCACTTCGCGATGTCCATCCATGTTCTATACCATGATATTGTAACTACCATATCTTAGCGTTCGCATACAGTACCTAAAGTTGTGACCTTGAACGCTCCTTCATAAGTAGATAACTCCTACACGATAGAAAAGACGTTCAAGAGAAAACGGTCTAAGTTTTACTGCAACTAGTATGCAGCAGAACTTTCAGAAAATGCCCAAAAAATATACACGTTAATTCGAACGCGTTTTGTACGCAAAGTAGCAATCCGCGGGCAATATAAGGCACTTCGCGATGTCTATCCATGTTCTATACCATGCCAATGTAACTATCATATCTTAGCGTTCGCATAGAGCACCTAGAGTTGTGACCTTGAACGATCCTTCAGAAGTAGATAAATCCTACACGATAGAAAAGACGTTCAAAAGAAAACGGTCTTAGTTTTGCTGCAATTAGTATGCAGCAGAGCTTTCAAAAAGTGCCCAAATAATATACACGTCAATTCGAACGCGTTTTATACGCAAAGTAGCAATCCGCGGGCTATATAAGGCACTTCGCGATGTCTATCCATGTTCTATACCATGCCAATGTAACTATCATATCTTAGCGTTCGCATAGAGCACCTAGAGTTGTGACCTTGAACGCTCCTTCAGAAGTAGATAACTCCTACACGATAGAAAAGACGTTCAAGAGAAAACGGTCTAAGTTTTACTGCAATTAGTATGCAGCAGCGCTGCCTAATAATGCCCAGATGATATACACGAAAATTCGAATGCGTTTTGTAAACAATGCAGCAATCCGTGGGCTATTGAAGACACTTCGCGATGCCTTTCCATGTTCTACACTATGTCAATGTTACTATCATATCTTAGGGTTCGCATAGAGCACAAAGAGCTGTGACCTTGAACGCTCCTTCATTCGTATATTACTGCTACACGATAGAAAAGACGTACAAGTGATAATGGATTTAGTTTTCCTGCAATTAGCATGCAGCAGAGCTGCCAAATAATGCCCAGATAATATACACGTTAATTCGAATGCGTTATGTAAACAAAGCAGCAATCCGTGGGCTATTAAGGACACTACGCGATGCCTATCCATTTTCTATACCATGCCATTGTAACTATCATATCTTAGCGTTCGCATAGAGCACCTAGAGTTGTGACCTTGAACGCTCCTTCATAAGTAGATAAGTCCTACACGATAGAAAAGACGTTCAAGAGAAAACTGTCTAAGTTTTACTGCAATTAGTATGCAGAAGAGCTTTCAAAAAGTGCCCATAAAATATACACGTTAATTCGAACGCGTTTTGTACGCAATATAGCAATCCGCGGGCTATATAAGGCATTTCGCGATGTCTATCCATGTTCTATACCATGCCATTGTAACTACCATATCTTAGCGTTCGCATACAGTACCTAGAGTTGTGACCTTGAACGCTCCTTCATAAGTAGATAACTCCTACACGATAGAAAAGACGTTCAAGGGAAAACGGTCTTAGTTTTACTACAATTAGTATGCAGCAGAGCTTTAAAAAAGAGCCCAAATAATATATACGTTAATTCGAACGCGTTTTGTATGCAAAGTAGCAATCCGTGGGCTATATAAGGCACTTCGCGATGTCCATCCATGTTCTACACCATGTCAATGTTACTATCATATCTTAGGGTTCGCATAAAGCAATTAGAGCTGTGACCTTGAACGCTCCTTCATAAGTAGATAACTACTACACGATAGAAAAGACGTACAAGTGAAAATGGAATTAGTTTTACTGAAACTAGCATGCAGCAGAGCTGCCAAATAATGCCCAGATGATATACACGAAAATTCTAATGCGTTTTGTAAACAAAGCAGCAATCCGTGGGCTATTGAGGACACTTCGGGATGCCTTTCCATGTTCTACATTATGTCAATGTTACTATCATATCTTAGCGTTCGCATAGAGCACAAAGAGCTGTGACCTTGAACGCTCCTTCACTCGTAGATTACTGCTACACGATAGAAAAGACGTACAAGTGAAAATGGATTTAGTTTTACTGCAATTAGCATGCAGTAGAGCTGCCAAATAATGCCCATATAATATACGCGTGAATTCGAAGGCGTCTCGTAAACAAAGCAGCAATCCGTGGGCTATTAAGGACACTTCGCGATTCCTATCCATTTTCTATACCATGCCATTGTAACTACCATATCTTAGCGTTCGCATACAGCACCTTGAGTTGTGACCTTGAACGCTCCTTCATAAGTAGATAACTCCCACACGATAGAAAAGACGTTCAAGAGAAAACGGTCTAAGTTTTAGTGCAATTAGTATGCAGCAGTGCTTTCAAAAAGTGCCCATATAATATACACGTTAATTCGCTATATAAGGCATTTCGCGATGTCTATCCATGTTCTATACCATGCCATTGTAATTACCATATCTTAGCGTTCGCATACAGCAAATAGAGTTGTGACCTTGAACGCTCCTTCATAAGTAGATAACTCCTACACGATAGAAAAGACGTTCAAGAGAAAACGGTCTGTTTTACTGCAGCTAGTATGCAGCAGAACTTTCAGAAAATGCCCAAAAAATATACACGTTAATTCGAACGCGTTTTGTACGCAAAGTAGCAATCCGCGGGCAATATAAGGGCACTTCGCGATGTCTATCCATGTTCTATACCATGCCAATGTAGCTATCATATCTTAGCGTTCGCATAGAGCACCTAGAGTTGTGACCTTGAACGCTCCTTCATAAGTAGATAACTCCTACACGATATAAAAGACGTTCAAGAGAAAACTGTCTAAGTTTAACTGCAATTAGTATGCAGCAGAGCTTTCAAAAAGTGCCCAAATAATATACAGGTTAATTCGAACGCGTTTTGAACGCAAAGTAGCAATCCGCGGGCAATATAAGGCACTTCGCGGTGTCTATCCATTTTCTATACCATGCCATTGTAACTACCATATCTTAGTGTTCGCATACAGCGCCTAGAGTTGTGACCTTGAACGCTCCTTCATAAGTAGAAAACTCCTACATGATAGAAAAGACGATCAAGAGAAAACGTTCTAAGTTTTACTGCAATTAGTATGCAGCAGCGCTTGCAAAAAGTGCCCATATAATATACACGTTAATTCGAACGCGTCTTGTACGCAATGTAGCAATCCGCGGGCTATATAAGGCATTTCGCGATGTCTATCCATGTTCTATACCATGCCATTGTAACTACCATATCTTAGCGTTCGCATACAGTACCTAGAGTTGTGACCTTGAACGCTCCTTCATAAGTAGATAACTACTACACGATAGAAAAGACATACAAGTGAAAATGGATTTAGTTTTACTGCAATTAGCATGCAGCAGAGCTGCCAAGTAATGCCCAGATAATATACACGTTAATTCAAATGAGTTTTGTAAACAAAGCAGCAATCCGTGGGCTATTAAGAACACTTCGCGATTCTTATCCATTTTCTATACCATGCCATTGTAACTACCATATCTTAGTGTTCGCATACAGCGCCTAGAGTTGTGACCTTGAACGCTCCTTCATAAGTAGATAACTCCTACACGTTATAAAAGACGTTCAAGAGAAAACTGTCTAAGTTTTACTGCAATTAGTATGCAGTAGAGCTTTCAAAATGTGCCCAAATAATATACACGTCAATTCGAACGCGTTTTGTACGCAAAGTAGCAATCCGCGGGCTATATAAGGCACTTCGCGATGTCTATCCATGTTCTATACCATGCCAATGTAACTATCATATCTTAGCGTTCGCATAGAGCACCTAGAGTTGTGACCTTGAACGCTCCTTCATAAGTAGATAACTCCTACACGATAGAAAAGACGTTCAAGAGAAAACGGTCTAAGTTTTACTGCAATTAGTATGCAGCAGAACTTTCAGAATATGCCCAAATAATATACACGTTAATTCGAATGCGTTTTGTAAGCAATGTAGCAATCCGCGGGGAATATAAGGTATTTCGCGATGTCTATCCATGTTCTATACCATGCCATTGTAACTACCATATCTTAGCGTTCGCATACAGCACCTAGAGTTGTGACCTTGAACGATCCTTCATAAGTAGATAACTCCTACACGATAGAAAAGACGTTCAAGAGAAAACTGTCTAAGTTTTACTGCAATTAGTATGCAGCAGAGCTTTCAAAAAGTGCCCAAATAATATACACGTTAATTTGAACGAGTTTTGTACGCAAAGTAGCAATCCGCGGGCAATATAAGGCACTTCGCGGTGTCTATCCATTTTCTATACCATGCCATTGTAACTACCATATCTTAGTGTTCGCATACAGCGTCTAGAGTTGTGACCTTGAACGCTCCTTCATAAGTAGAAAACTCCTACATGATAGAAAAGACGTTCAAGAGAAAACGTTCTAAGTTTTACTGCAATTAGTATGCAGCAGTGCTTTCAAAATGTGCCCATATAATAAACACGTTAATTCGAACGCGTTTTGTACGCAATGTAGCAATCCGCGGGCTATATAAGGCATTTCGCGATGTCTATCCATGTTCTATACCATGCCATTGTAACTACCATATCTTAGCGTTCGCATTCAGCACCTAAAGTTGTGACCTTGAACGCTCCTTCATAAGTAGATAACTCCTACACGATAGAAAAGACGTTCAAGGGAAAACGGTCTTAGTTTTACTACAATGAGTATGCAGCAGAGCTTTAAAAGAGAGCCCAAATAATATATACGTTAATTCGAACGCGTTTTGAATGCAAAGTAGCAATCCGTGGGCTATATAAGGCACTTCGCGATGTCCATCCATGTTCTACACCATGTCAATGTTACTATCATATCTTAGGGTTCGCATAGAACAATTAGAGCTGTGACCTTGAACGCTCGTTCATAAGTAGATAACTCCTACACAATAGAAAAGACGTTCAAGAGAAAACGGTCTAAGTTTTACTACAATTAGTATGCAGCAGAGCTTTCAAAAAGTGCCCAAATAATATACACGTCAATTCGAACGCGTTTTGTACGCAAAGTAGCAATCCGCGGTCTATATAAGGCACTTCGCGATGTCTATCCATGTTCTATACCATGCCAATGTAACTAACATATCATAGCGTTCGCATAGAGTACCTAGAGTTGTGACCTTGAACGCTCCTTCATAAGTAGATAACTACTACACGATAGAAAAGACGTACAAGTGAAAATGGAATTAGTTTTACTGAAACTAGCATGCAGCAGAGCTGCCAAATAATGCCCAGATGATATACACGAAAATTCTAATGCGTTTTGTAAACAAAGCAGCAATCCGTAGGCTATTGAGGACACTTCGCGATGCCTTTCCATGTTCTACATTATGTCAATGTTACTATCATATCTTAGGGTTCGCATAGAGCACAAAGAGCTGTGACCTTGAACGCTCCTTCATTCGTAGATTACTGCTACACGATAGAAAAGACGTACAAGTGAAAATGGATTTAGTTTTACTGCAATTAGCATGCAGTAGAGCTGCCAAATAATGCCCATATAATATACGCGTTAATTCGAATGCGTTTTGTAAACAAAGCAGCAATCCGTGGGCAATTAAGGACACTTCGCGATGCCTATCCATTTTCTATACCATGCCATTGTAACTACCATATCTTAGCGTTCGCATACAGCACCTTGAGTTGTGACCTTGAACGCTCCCTCATAAGTAGATAACTCCCACACGATAGAAAAGACGTTCAAGAGAAAACGGTCTAAGTTTTACTGCAATTAGTATGCAGCAGAACTTTCAGAACATGCTCAAATAATATACACGTTAATTCGAAGGCGTTTTGTACGCAAAGTAGCAATCCGCGGGCAATATAAGGCACTTCGCGATGTCTATCCATGTTCTATACCATGACAATGTAACTAACATATCATAGCGTTCGCATAGAGCACCTAGAGTTGTGACCTTGAACGCTCCTTCATAAGTAGATAACTACTACACGATAGAAAAGACGTACAAGTGAAAATGTAATTAGTTTTACTGAAACTAGCATGCAGCAGAGCTGCCAAATAATGCCCAGATGATATACACGAAAATTCTAATGCGTTTTGTAAACAAAGCAGCAATCCGTAGGCTATTGAGGACACTTGGCGATGCCTTTCCATGTTCTACATTATGTCAATGTTACTATCATATCTTAGGGTTCGCATAGAGCACAAAGAGCTGTGACCTTGAACGCTCCTTCATTCGTAGATTACTGCTACACGATAGAAAAGACGTACAAGTGAAAATGGATTTAGTTTTACTGCAATTAGCATGCAGTAGAGCTGCCAAATAATGCCCATATAATATACGCGTTAATTCGAATGCGTTTTGTAAACAAAGCAGCAATCCGTGGGCAATTAAGGACACTTCGCGATGCCTATCCATTTTCTATACCATGCCATTGTAACTACCATATCTTAGGGTTCGCATACAGCACCTTGAGTTGTGACCTTGAACGCTCCCTCATAAGTAGATAACTCCCACACGATAGAAAAGACGTTCAAGAGAAAACGGTCTAAGTTTTACTGCAATTAGTATGCAGCAGAACTTTCAGAACATGCTCAAATAATATACACGTTAATTCGAACGCGTTTTGTACGCAAAGTAGCAATCCGCGGGCAATATAAGGCACTTCGCGATGTCTATCCATGTTCTTTACCATGCCAATGTAACTATCATATCTTAGCGTTCGCATAGAGCACCTAGAGATGTGACCTTGAACGCTCCTTCATAAGTAGATATCTCCTACACGATAGAAAAGACGTTCAAGAGAAAACGGTCTTAGTTTTACTGCAATTAGTATGCAGCCGAGCTTTCAAAAAGTGCCCGAATAATATACACGTCACTTCGAACGCGTTTTGTACGCAAAGTAGCAATCCGCGGGCTATATAAGGCACTTCGCGATGTCTATCCATGTTCTATACCATGCCAATGTAACTATCATATCTTAGCGTTCGCATAGAGCACCTAGAGATGTGACCTTGAACGCTCCTTCATAAGTAGATAACTCCTTCATGATAGAAAAGACGTTCAAGAGAAAACGGTCTAAGTTTTACTGCAACTAGTATGCAGCAGAACTTTCAGAAAATGCCCAAAAAATATACACGTTAATTCGAACGCGTTTTGTACGCAAAGTAGCAATCCGCGAGCTATATAAGGCACTTCGCGATGTCTATCCATGTTCTATACCATGCCAATGTAACTATCATATCTTAGCGTTCGCATAGAGCACCTAGAGTTGTGACCTTGAACGCTCCTTCATAAGTAGATAACTCCTTCACGATAGAAAAGACGTTCAAGAGAAAACGGTCTAAGTTTTACTGCAATTAGTATGCAGCAGCGCTGCCTAATAATGCCCAGATGATATACACGAAAATTCGAATGCGTTTTGTAAACAATGCAGTAATCCGTGGGTTATTGAAGACACTTCGCGATGCCTTTCCATGTTCTACACTATGTCAATGTTACTATCATATCTTAGGGTTCGCATAGGGCACAAAGAGCTGTGACCTTGAACGCTCCTTCATTCGTATATTACTGCTACACGATAGAAAAGACGTACAAGTGAAAATGGATTTAGTTTTACTGCAATTAGCATGCAGCAGAGCTGCCAAATAATGCCCAGATAATATACACGTTAATTCGAATGCGTTATGTAAACAAAGCAGCAATCCGTGGGCTATTAAGGACACTACGCGATGCCTATCCATTTTCTATACCATGCCATTGTAACTATCATATCTTAGCGTTCGCATAGAGCACCTAGAGTTGTGACCTTGAACGCTCCTTCATAAGTAGATAAGTCCTACACGATAGAAAAGACGTTCAAGAGAAAACTGTCTAAGTTTTACTGCAATTAGTATGCAGCAGAGCTTTCAAAAAGTGCCCATATAATATACACGTTAATTCGAACGCGTTTTGTACGCAATATAGCAATCCGCGGGCTATATAAGACATTTCGCGATGTCTATCCATGTTCTATACCATGCCATTGTAACTACCATATCTTAGCGTTCGCATACAGTATCTAGAGTTGTGACCTTGAACGCTCCTTCATAAGTAGATAACTACTACACGATAGAAAAGACGTACAAGTGAAAATGGAATTAGTTTTACTGAAACTAGCATGCAGCAGGGCTGCCAAATAATGCCCAGATGATATACACGAAAATTCTAATGCGTTTTGAAAACAAAGCAGCAATCCGTGGGCTATTGAGGACACTTCGCGATGCCTTTCCATGTTCTACATTATGTCAATGTTACTATCATATCTTAGGGTTCGCATAGAGCACAAAGAGCTGTGACCTTGAACGCTCCTTCACTCGTAGATTACTGCTACACGATAGAAAAGACGTACAAGTGAAAATGGATTTAGTTTTACTGCAATTAGCATGCAGTAGAGCTGCCAAATAATGCCCATATAATATACGCGTTAATTCGAATGCGTTTTGTAAACAAAGCAGCAATCCGTATTTTCTATACCATGCCATTGTAACTACCATATCTTAGCGTTCGCATACAGCACCTTGAGTTGTGACCTTGAACGCTCCTTCATAAGTAGATAACTCCCACACGATAGAAAAGACGTTCAAGAGAAAACGGTCTAAGTTTTACTGCAATTAGTATGCAGCAGAACTTTCAGAACATGCCCAAATAATATACACGTTAATTCGAACGCGTTTTGTACGCAAAGTAGCAATCCGCGGGCAATATAAGGCACTTCGCGATGTCTATCCATGTTCTATACCATGCCAATATAACTATCATATCTTAGCGTTCGCATAGAGCACCTAGAGTTGTGACCTTCAACGCTCCTTCATAAGTAGATAACTCCTACACGATAGAAAAGACGTTCAAGGGTAAACGGTCTTTGTTTTACTGCAACTAGTATGCAGCAGAGCTTTCAAAAAGTGCCCGAATAATATACAGGTCAATTCGAACGCGTTTTGTACGCAACGTAGCAATCCGCAGTCTATATAAGGCACTTCGCGATGTCTATCCATGATCTATACCATGCCAATGTAACTATCATATCTTAGCGTTCGCATAGAGCTCCTAGAGTTGTGACCTTGAACGCTCCTTCATAAGTAGATAACTACTACACGAAAGAAAAGACATACAAGTGAAAATGGAATTTGTTTTACTGAAACTAGCATGCAGCAGAGCTGCCAAATAATGCCCAGATGATATACACGAAAATTCTAATGCGTTTTGTAAACAAAGCAGCAATCCGTGGGCTATTGAGGACACTTCGCGATGCCTTTCCATGTTCTACATTATGTTAATGTTACTATCATATCTTAGGGTTCGCATAGAGCACAAAGAGCTGTGACCTTGAACGCTCTTTCATAAGTAGATAACGCCCACACGATAGAAAAGACGTTAAAGAGAAAACGGTCTAAGTTTTAGTGCAATTAGTATGCAGCAGTGCTTTCAAAAAGTGCCCATATAATATACGTTTTGTACGCAAAGTAGCAATCCGCGGTCTACATAAGGCACTTCGCGATGTCTATCCATGTTCTATACCATGCCAATGTAACTAACATATCATAGCGTTCGCATAGAGCACCTAGAGTTGTGACCTTGAACGCTCCTTCCTAAGTAGATAACTACTACACGATAGAAAAGACGTACAAGTGAAAATGGAATTAGTTTTACTGAAACTATCATGCAGCAGAGCTGCCAAATAATGCCCAGATGATATACACGAAAATTCTAATGCGTTTTGTAAACAAAGCAGCAATCCGTGGGCTATTGAGGACACTTCGCGATGCCTTTCCATGTTCTACATTATGTCAATGTTATGTACTATCATATCTTAGGGTTCGCATAGAGCACAAAGAGCTGTGACCTTGAACGCTCCTTCATTCGTAGATTACTGCTACACGATAGAAAAGACGTACAAGTGAAAATGGATTTAGTTTTACTGCAATTAGCATTCAGTAGAGCTGCCAAATAATGCCCATATAATATACGCGTTAATTCGAATGCGTTATGTAAACAAAGCAGCAATCCGTGGGCTATTAAGGACACTTCGGGATGCCTATCCATTTTCTATACCATGCCATTGTAACTACCATATCTTAGCGTTCGCATACAGCACCTTGAGTTGTGACCTTGAACGCTCCTTCATAAGTAGATAACACCCACACGATAGAAAAGACGTTCAAGAGAAAACGGTCTAAGTTTTACTGCAATTAGTATGAAGCAGAACTTTCAGAAAATGCCCAAATAATATACACGTTAATTCGAACGCGTTTTGTACGCAAAGTAGCAATCCGCGGGCAATATAAGGCACTTCGCGATGTCTATCCATGTTCTATACCATGCCAATGTAACTATCATATCTTAGCGTTCGCATAGAGCACCTAGAGTTGTGACCTTGAACGCTCCTTCATAAGTAGATAACTCCTACACGATAGAAAAGACGTTCAAGAGAAAACGGTCTTAGTTTTACTGCAATTAGTATGCACCAGAGATTTCAAAAAGTGCCCGAATAATATACACGTCACTTCGAACGCGTTTTGTACGGAAAGTAGCAATCCGCGGTCTATATAAGGCACTTCGCGATGTCTATCCATGTTCTATACCATGCCAATGTAACTATCATATCATAGCGTTCGCATAGAGCACCTAGAGTTGTGACCTTGAACGCTCCTTCATAAGTAGATAACTACTACACGAAAGAAAAGACGTACAAGTGAAAATGGAATTAGTTTTACTGAAACTAGCATGCAGCAGAGCTGCCAAATAATGCCCAGATGATATACACGAAAATTCTAATGCGTTTTGTAAACAAAGCAGCAATCCGTGGGCTATTGAGGACACTTCGCGATGCCTTTCCATGTTCTACATTATGTTAAAGTTACTATCATATTTTAGGGTTCGCATAGAGCACAAAGAGCTGTGACCTTGAACGCTCCTTCATTCGTAGATTACCGCTACACGATAGAAAAGACGTACAAGTGAAAATGGATTTAGTTTTACTGCAATTAGCATGCAGTAGAGCTGCCAAAAAATGCCCATATAATATACGCGTTAATTCGAATGCGTTTTGTAAACAAAGCAGCAATCCGTGGGCTATTAAGGACACTTCGCGATGCCTATCCATTTTCTATACCATGCCATTGTAACTACCATATCTAAGCGTTCGCATAAAGCACCTTGAGTTGTGACCTTGAACGCTCCTTCATAAGTAGATAACTCCCACACGATAGAAAAGACGTTCAAGAGAAAACGGTCTAAGTTTTACTGCAATTAGTATGCAGCAGAACTTTCAGAACATGCCCAAATAATATACACGTTAATTCGAACGCGTTTTGTACGCAAAGTAGCAATCCGCGGGCAATATAAGGCACTTCGCGATGTCTATCCATGTTCTATACCATGCCAATGTAACTATCATATCTTAGCGTTCGCATAGAGCACCTAGAGTTGTGACCTTGAACGCTCCTTCATAAGTAGATGAATCCTACACTAAAGAAAAGACGTTCAAGAGAAAACGGTCTTACTTTTACTGCAATTAACATGCAGCAGAGCTGCCAAATAATGCCCAGATAATATACACGTTATTTCGAATGCGTTATGTAAACAAAGCAGCAATCCGTGGGCTATTAAGGACACTACGCGGTGCCTATCCATTTTCTATACCATGCCATTGTAACTATCATATCTTAGCGTTCGCATAGAGCACCTAGAGTTGTGACCTTGAACGCTCCTTCATAAGTAGATAACTCCTACATGATAGAAAGACGTTCAAGAGAAAACGGTCTAAGTTTTACTGCAACTAGTATGCAGCAGAACTTTCAGAAAATGCCCAAAAAATATAAACGTTAATTCGAACGCGTTTTGTACGCAAAGTAGCAATCTGCAGTCTATATAAGGCACTTCGCGATGTCTATCCATGATCTATACCATGCCAATGTAACTATCATATCTTAGCGTTCGCATAGAGCACCTAGAGTTGTGACCTTGAAAGCTCCTTCATAAGTAGATAACTACTACAAGATAGAAAAGACGTACAAGTGAAAATGGATTTAGTTTTACTGCAATTAGCATGCAGCAGAGCTGCCAAAGTAATGCCCAGATAATATACACGTCAATTCGAATGCGTTTTGTAAACAAAGCAGCAATCCGTGGGCTATTAAGGACACTTCGCGATGCTTATCCATTTTCTATACCAAGCCATTGTAACTACCATATCTTAGTGTTCGCATACAGCGACTATAGTTGTGACCTTGAACGCTCCTTCATAAGTAGATAAGTCCTACACGATAGAAAAGACGTTCAAGAGAAAACGGTCTATGATTTACTACAGTTAGTATGCAGCAGAGCTATAAAAAAGAGCCCAAATAATATATACGTTAATTCGAACGCGTTTTGTACGCAAAGTAGCAATCTGTGGGCTATATAAGGCACTTCGCGATGTCCATCCATGTTCTATACCATGCCATTGTAACTACCATATCTTAGCGTTCGCATATAGCACCTAGAGTTGTGACCTTGAACGCTCCTTCATAAGTAGATAACTCCTACACGATAGAAAAGACGATCAAGGGAAAACGGTCTTAGTTTTACTACAATTAGTATGCAGCAGAGCTTTAAAAAAGAGCCCAAATAATATATACGTTAATTCGAACGCGTTTTGTATGCAAAGTAGCAATCCGTGGGCTATATAAGGCACTTCGCGATGTCCATCCATGTTCTACACCATGTCAATGTTACTATCATATCTTAGGGTTCGCATAGAGCAATTAGAGCTGTGACCTTGAACGCTCCTTCATAAGTAGATAACTACTACACGATAGAAAAGACGTACAAGTGAAAATGGAATTAGTTTTACTGAAACTAGCATGCAGCAGAGCTGCCAAATAATGCCCAGATGATATACACGAAAATTCTAATGCGTTTTGTAAACAAAGCAGCAATTCGTGGGCTATTGAGGACACTTCGCGATGCCTTTCCATGTTCTACATTATGTCAATGTTACTATCATATCTTAGGGTTCGCATAGAGCACAAAGAGCTGTGACCTTGAACGCTCCTTCATTCGTAGATTACTGCTTCACGATAGAAAAGTGTACAAGTGTAAATGGATTTAGTTTTACTGCAATTAGCATGCAGTAGAGCTGCCAAATAATGCCCATATAATATACGCGTTAATTCGAATGCGTTTTGTAAATAAAGCAGCAATCCGTATTTTCTATACCATGCCATTGTAACTACCATATCTTAGCGTTCGCATACAGCACCTTGAGTTGTGACCTTGAACGCTCCTTCATAAGTAGATAACTACTACACGATAGAAAAGACGTTCAAGAGAAAACGGTCTTAGTTTTACTGCAATTAGTATGCAGCAGAGCTTTCAAAAAGTGCCCGAATAATATACACGTCACTTCGAACGCGTTTTGGACGCAAAGTAGCAATCCGCGGGCAATATAAGGCACTTCGCGATGTCTATCCATGTTCTATACCATGCCAATGTAACTATCATATCTTAGCGTTCGCATAGAGCACCTAGAGTTGTGACCTTGAACGCTCCTTCATAAGTAGATAACTACTACACGATAGAAAAGACGTTCAAGAGAAAACGGTCTTAGTTTTACTGCAATTAGTATGCAGCAGAGCTTTCAAAAAGTGCCCGAATAATATACACGTCACTTCGAACGCGTTTTGTACGCAAAGTAGCAATCCGCGGGCTATATAAGGCACTTCGCGATGTCTATCCATGTTCTATACCATGCCAATGTAACTATCATATCTTAGCGTTCGCATAGAGCACCTAGAGATGTGATCTTGAACGCTCCTTCATAAGTAGATAACTCCTACACGATAGAAAAGACTTTCAAGAGAAAACGGTCTAAGTTTTACTGCAACTAGTATGCAGCAGAACTTTCAGAAAATGCCCAAAAAATATACACGTTAATTCGAACGCGTTTTGTACGCAAAGTAGCAATCCGCGGGCAATATAAGGCACTTCGCGATGTCTATCCATGTTCTATACCATGCCAATGTAACTATCATATCTTAGCGTTCCCATAGAGCACCTAGAGTTGTGACCTTGAACGCTCCTTCATAAGTAGATAAATCCTACACTATAGAAAAGACGTTCATGAGAAAACGGTCTTACTTTTACTGCAATTAGTATGCAGCAGAGCTTTCAAAAAGTGCCCAAATAATAAACACGTCAATTCGAACGCGTTCTGAACACAAAGTAGCAATCCGCGGGCTATATAAGACACTTCGCGATGTCTATCCATGTTCTATACCATGCCAATGTAACTATCATATCTTAGCGTTCGCATAGAGCACCTAGAGATGTGATCTTGAACGCTCCTTCATAAGTAGATAACTACTACACGATAGAAAAGACGTACAAGTGAAAATGGAATTAGTTTTACTGAAACTAGCATGCAACAGAGCTGCCAAATAATGCCCAGATGATATACACGAAAATTCTAATGCGTTTTGTAAACAAAGCAGCAATCCGTGGGCTATTGAGGACACTTCGCGATGCCTTTCCATGTTCTACATTATGTCAATGTTACTATCATATCTTAGGGTTCGCATAGAGCACAAAGAGCTGTGGTCTTGAACGCTCCTTCACTCGTAGATTACTGCTACACGATAGAAAAGACGTACAAGTGAAAATGGATTTAGTTTTACTGCAATTAGCATGCAGTAGAGCTGCCAAATAATGCCCATATAATATACGCGTTAATTCGAATGCGTTTTGTAAACAAAGCAGCAATCCGTATTTTCTATACCATGCCATTGTAACTACCATATCTTAGCGTTCGCATACAGCACCTTGAGTTGTGACCTTGAACGCTCCTTCATAAGTAGATAACTCCCACACGATAGAAAAGACGTTCAAGAGAAAACGGTTTAAGTTTTACTGCAATTAGTATGCAGCAGAACTTTCAGAACATGCCCAAATAATATACACGCTAATTCGAACGCGTTTTGTACCCAAAGTAGCAATCCGCGGGCAATATAAGGCACTTCGCGAAGTCTATCCATGTTCTATACCATGCCAATGTAACTATCATATCTTAGCGTTCGCATAGAGCACCTAGAGTTGTGACCTTGAACGCTCCTTCATAAGTAGATAACTCCTACACGATAGAAAAGACGTTCAAGGGAAAACGGTCTAAGTTTTACTGCAATTAGTATGCAGCAGCGCTGCCTAATAATGCCCAGATGATATACACGAAAATTCGAATGCGTTTTGTAAACAATGCAGCAATCCGTGGGCTATTGAGGACACTTCGCGATGCCTTTCCATGTTCTACACTATGTCAATGTTACTATCATATCTTAGGGTTCGCATAGAGCACAAAGAGCTGTGACCTTGAACGCTCCTTCATTCGTAGATTACTGCTACACGATAGAAAAGACGTACAAGTGAAAATGGATTTAGTTTTACTGCAATTAGCATGCAGTAGAGCTGCCAAATAATGCCCATATAATATACGCGTTAATTCGAATGCGTTTTGTAAACAAAGCAGCAATCCGTATTTTCTATACCATGCCATTGTAACTACCATATCTTAGCGTTCGCATACAGCACCTTGAGTTGTGACCTTGAACGCTCCTTCATAAGTAGATAACTCCCACACGATAGAAAAGACGTTCAAGAGAAAACTGTCTAAGTTTTACTACAATTAGTATGCAGCAGAGCTTTAAAAAAGAGCCCAAATAATATATACGTTAATTCGAACGCGTTTTGTATGCAAAGTAGCAATCCGTGGGCTATATAAGGCACTTCGCGATGTCCATCCATGTTCTACACCATGTCAATGTTACTATCATATCTTAGGGTTCGCATAGAGCAATTAGAGCTGTGACCTTGAACGCTCCTTCATAAGTAGATAACTACTACACGATAGAAAAGACGTACAAGTGTAAATGGAATTAGTTTTACTGAAACTAGCATGCAGCAGAGCTGCCAAATAATGCCCAGATGATATACACGAAAATTCTAATGCGTTTTGTAAACAAAGCAGCAATCCGTGGGCTATTGAGGAAACTTCGCGATGCCTTTCCATGTTCTACATGATGTCAATGTTACTATCATATCTTAGGGTTCGCATAGAGCACAAAAAGCTGTGACCTTGAACGCTCCTTCATTCGTAGATTACTGCTACACGATAGAAAAGACGTACAAGTGAAAATGGAATTGGTTTTACTGCAATTAGCATCCAGTAGAGCTGCCAAATAATGCCCATATAATATACGCGTTAATTGGAATGCGTTTTGTAAACAAAGCAGCAATCCGTGGGCTATTAAGGACGCTTCGCGATGCCTATCCATTTTCTATACCATGCCATTGTAACTACCATATCTTAGCGTTCGCATACAGCACCTTGAGTTGTGACCTCGAACGCTCCTTCATAAGTGGTTAACTCCCACAGGATAGAAAAGACGTTCAAGAGAAAACGGTCTAAGTTTTACTGCAATTAGTATGCAGCAGAACTTTCAAAAAGTGCCCAAATAATATACACGTTAATTCGAATGCGTTTTGTACGCAAAGTAGCAATCCGCGGGCTATATGAGGCATCTAGCGATGTCTATCCATGTTCTATATCATGCCATTGTAACTATCATAACTTAGCGTTCGCATATAGCACCTACAGTTGTGACCTTGAACGCTCCTTCATAAGTAGATAACTCCTACACGATAGAAAAGACGTTCAAGGGAAAACTGTCTATGCAGCAGAGCTTTCAAAAAGTGCCCATATAATATACACGTTAATTCGAACGCGTTTTGTACGCAATGTAGCAATCCGCGGGCTATATAAGGCATTTCGCGATGTCTATCCATGTTCTATACCATGCCATTGTAACTACCATATCTTAGCGTTCGCATACAGTACCTAGAGTTGTGACCTTGAACGCTCCTTCATGAGTAGATAACTCCTACACAATAGAAAAGACGTTCAAGGGAAAACGGTCTTAGTTTTACTACAATTAGTATGCAGCAGAGCTTTAAAAGAGAGCCCAAATAATATATACGTTAATTCGAACGCGTTTTGTATGCAAAGTAGCAATCCGTGGGCTATATAAGGCACTTCGCGATGTCCATCCATGTTCTACACCATGTCAATGTTACTATCATATCTTGGGGTTCGCATAGAGCAATTAGAGCTGTGACCTTGAACGCTTCTTCATAAGTAGATAACTACTACACGATAGAAAAGACGTACAAGTGAAAATGGAATTAGTTTTCCTGTAACTAGCATGCAGCAGAGCTGCCAAATAATGCCCAGATGATATTCACGAAATTTCTAATGCGTTTTGTAAACAAAGCAGCAATCCGTGGGCTATTGAGGTCACTTCGCGATGCCTTTCCATGTTCTACATTATGTCAATGTTACTATCATATCTTAGGGTTCGAATAGAGCACAAAGAGCTGTGACCTTGAACGCTCCTTCTTTCGTAGATTACTGCTACACGATAGAAAAGACGTACAAGTGAAAATGAATTTTGGTTTTACTGCAATTAGCATGCAGTAGAGCTGCCAAATAATGCCCATATAATATACGCGTTAATTCGAATGCGTTTTGTAAACAAAGCAGCAATCCGTATTTTCTATACCATGCCATTGTAACTACCATATCTTAGCGTTCGCATACAGCACCTTGAGTTGTGAACTTGAACGCTCCTTCATAAGTAGATAACTCCCACACGATAGAAAAGACGTTCAAGAGAAAACGGTCTAAGTTTTACTGCAATTAGTATGCAGCAGAGCTTTAAAAAAGAGCCCAAATAATTTATACGTTAATTCGAACGCGTTTTGTACGCAAAGTAGCAATCCGCGGGCAATATAAGGCACTTCGCGATGTCTATCCATGTTCTATACCATGCCAATGTAACTACCATATCTTAGCGTTTGAATACAGTACCTAGAGTTGTGACCTTGAACGCTCCTTCATAAGTAGATAAGTCCTACACGATAGAAAATACGTTCAAGGGAAAACGGTCTTAGTTTTACTACAATTAGTATGCAGCAGAGCTTTAAAAAAGAGCCCAAATAATATATACGTTAATTCGAACGCGTTTTGTATGCAAAGTAGCAATCCGTGGGCTATATAAGGCACTTCGCGATGTCCATCCATGTTCTACACCATGTCAATGTTACTATCATATCTTAGGGTTCGCATAGAGCAATTAGAGCTGTGACCTTGAACGCTCCTTCATAAGTAGATAACTACTACACGATAGAAAAGACGTACAAGTGAAAATGGAATTAGTTCTACTGAAACTAGCATGCAGCAGAGCTGCCAAATAATGCCCAGTTGATATACACGAAAATTCGAATGCATTTTGTAAACAAAGCAGCAATCCGTGGGCTATTGAGGACACTTCGCGATGCCTTTCCATGTTCTACACTATGTCAATGTTACTATCATATCTTAGGGTTCGCATAGAGCACAAAGAGCTGTGACCTTGAACGCTCCTTCATTCGTAGATTACTGCTACACGATAGAAAAGACGTACAAGTGAAAATGACCTTGATCGCTCCTTCATAAGTAGATAAATCCTACACGATAGAAAAGACGTTCAAAAGAAAACGGTCTTAGTTTTACTGCAATTAGTATGCAGCAGAGCTTTCAAAAAGTGCCCAAATAATATACACGTCAATTCGAACGCGTTTTGTACGCAAAGTAGCAATCCGCGGGCTATATAAGGCATTTCGCGATGTCTATCCATGTTCTATACCATGCCATTGTAACTACCATATCTTAGCGTTCGCATACAGTACCTAGAGTTGTGACCTTGAACCCTCCTTCATAAGTAGATAACTCCTACACGATAGAAAGGACGTTCAAGGGAAAACGGTCTAAGTTTTACTACAGTTAGTATGCAGCAGAGCTATAAAAAAGAGCCCAAATAATATATACGTTAATTCGAACGCGTTTTGTACGCAAAGTAGCAATCCGTGGGCTATATAAGGCACTTCGCGATGTCTATCCATGTTCTATACCATGCCATTGTAACTACCATATCTTAGCGTTCGCATACAGCAAATATAGTTGTGACCTTGAACGCTCCTTCATAAGTAGATAACTCCCACACCATAGAATAGACGTTCAAGAGAAAACGGTCTAAGTTTTGCTGCAATTAGTATGCAGCAGAACTTAAAAAAAGAGCCCAAATAATATATACGTTAATTCGAACGCGTTTTGCATGCAAAGTAGCAATCCGCGGTCTATATAAGGCACTTCGCGATGTCTATCCATGTTCTATACCATGCCAATGTAACTATCATATCATAGCGTTCGCATAGAGCACCTAGAGTTGTGACCTTGAACGCTCCTTCATAAGTAGATAACTACTACACGAAAGAAAAGACGTACAAGTGAAAATGGAATTAGTTTTACTGAAACTAGCATGCAGCAGAGCTGCCAAATAATGCCCAGATGATATACACGAAAATTCTAATGCGTTTTGTAAACAAAGCAGCAATCCGTGGGCTATTGAGGACACTTCGCGATGCCTTTCCATGTTCTACATTATGTTAATGTTACTATCATATCTTAGGGTTCGCATAGAGCACAAAGAGCTGTGACCTTGAACGCTCCTTCATTCGTAGATTACTGCTACACGATAGAAAAGACGTACAAGTGAAAATGGATTTAGTTTTACTGCAATTAGCATGCAGTAGAGCTGCCAAATAATGCCCATATAATATACGCGTTAATTCGAATGCGTTTTGTAAACAAAGCAGCAATCCGTGGGCTATTAAGGACACTTCGCGATGCCTATCCATTTTCTATACCATGCCATTGTAACTACCATATCTTAGCGTTCGCATACAGCACCTTGAGTTGTGACCTTGAACGCTCCTTCATAAGTAGAAAACTCCCACACGATAGAAAAGACGTTCAAGAGAAAACGGTCTAAGTTTTAGTGCAATTAGTATGCAGCAGTGCTTTCAAAAAGTGCCCATATAATATACACGTTAATTCGAACGCGTTTTGTACGCAATGTAGCAATCCGCGGGCTATATAAGGCATTTCGCGATGTCTATCCATGTTCTATACCATGCCATTGTAACTACCATATCTTAGCGTTCGCATACAGCAAATAGAGTTGTGACCTTGAACGCTCCTTCATAAGTAGATAACTCCCACACCATAGAAAAGACGTTCAAGAGAAAACGGTCTAAGTTTTGCTGCAATTAGTATGCAGCAGAGCTTTAAAAAAGAGCCCAAATAATATATACGTTAATTCGAACGGGTTTTGCACGCAAAGTAGCAATCAACGGGTTATATAAGGCACTTCGCGATGTCCATCCATGTTCTCTACCATGCCAATGTAACTATCATATCTTAGCGTTAGCATAGAGCACCTAGAGTTGTGACCTTGAACGCTCCTTCATAAGTAGATAACTCCTACACGATAGAAAAGACGTTCAAGAGAAAACGGTCTAAGTTTTACTGCAACTAGTATGCAGCAGAACTTTCAGAAAATGCCCAAAAAATATACACGTTAATTCGAACGCGTTTTGTACGCAAAGTAGCAATCCGCGGGCAATATAAGGCACTTCGCGATGTCTATCCATGTTCTATACCATGCCAATGTAACTATCATATCTTAGCGTTCGCATAGAGCACCTAGAGTTGTGACCTTGAACGCTCCTTCATAAGTAGATAAATCCTACACTATAGAAAAGACGTTCAAGAGAAAACTGTCTTACTTTTACTGCAATTAGTATGCAGCAGAGCTTTCAAAAAGTGCCCAAATAATATACACGTCAATTCGAACGCGTTTTGTACGCAAAGTAGCAATCCGCGGGCTATATAAGACACTTAGCGATGTCTATCCATGTTCTATACCATGCCAATGTGACTATCATATCTTAGGGTTCGCATAGAGCAAATAGAGTTGTGATCTTGAACGCTCCTTCAAAAGTAGATAACTCCTACACGATAGAAAAGACGTTCAAGAGAAAACGGTCTAAGTTTTACTGCAATTAGTATGCAGCAGCGCTGCCTAATAATGCCCAGATGATATACACGAAAATTCGAATGCGTTTTGTAAACAAAGCAGCAATCCGTGGGCTACTGAGGACACTTCGCGATGCCTTTCCATGTTCTACACTATGTCAATGTTACTATCATATCTTAGGGTTCGCATAAAGCACAAAGAGCTGTGACCTTGAACGCTCCTTCATTCGTAGATTACTGCTACACGATAGAAAAGACGTACAAGTGAAAATGGATTTAGTTTTACTGCAATTAGCATGCAGCAGAGCTGCCAAATAATGCCCAGATAATATACACGTTAATTCGAATGCGTTATGTAAACAAAGCAGCAATCCGTGGGCTATTAAGGACACTACGCGGTGCCTATCCATTTTCTATACCATGCCATTGTAACTATCATATCTTAGCGTTCGCATAGAGCACCTAGAGTTATGACCTTGAACGCTCCTTCATAAGTAGATAACTCCTACATGATATAAAAGACGTTCAAGAGAAAACTGTCTAAGTTTTACTGCAATTAGTATGCAGCAGAGCTTTCAAAAAGTGCCCAAATAATATACACGTTAATTCGAACGCGTTTTGTACGCAAAGCAGCAATCCGCGGGCAATATAAGGCACTTCGCGGTGTCTATCCATTTTCTATACCATGCCATTGTAACTACCATATCTTAGTGTTCGCATACAGCGCCTAGAGTTGTGACCTTGAACGCTCCTTCATAAGTAGAAAACTCCTACATGATAGAAAAGACGTTCAAGAGAAAACGTTCCAAGTTTTACTGCAATTAGTATGCAGCAGTGCTTTCAAAAAGTGCCCATATAATATACACGTTAATTCGAACGCGTTTGTACGCAATGTAGCAATCCGCGGGCTATATAAGGCATTTCTCGATGTCTATCCATGTTCTATACCATGCCATTGTAACTACCATATCTTAGCGTTCGCATACAGTACCTAGAGTTGTGACCTTGAACGCTCCTTCATAAGTAGATAACTCCTACACAATAGAAAAGACGTTCAAGAGAAAACGGTCTAAGTTTTACTGCAATTAGTATGCAGCAGAGCTTTCAAAAAGTGCCCAAATAATATACACGTTAATTCGAATCCCTTTTGTACACAAAGTAGCAATCCGCGGGCTATATAAGGCACTTCGCGATGTCTATCCATTTTCTATATCATGCCATTGCAACTACCATATCTTAGCGATCGCATACAGCAAATAGAGATGTGACCTTGAACGCTCATTCATAAGTAGAGAACTCCTACTCGATAGAAAATACGTTCAAGAGAAAACGGTCTAAGTTTTACTGCAATTAGTATGCAGCAGAGCTTTCAAAAAGTGCCCAAATAATATACACGTTAATTCGAACGCGTTTTGTACACAAAGTAGCAATCCGCGGGCTATATAAGGTATTTCGCGATGTCTATCTATGTTCTATACCATGCCATTTTAACTACCATATCTTAGCGTTCGCATATAGCACCTAGAGTTGTGACCTTGAACGCTCGTTCATAAGTAGATAACTCCTACACGATAGAAAAGACGTTCAAGAGAAAACGGTCTAAGTTTTACTGCAATTAGTATGCAGCAGAACTTTCAGAACATGCCCAAATAATATACACGTACACGTAATATACACAAGTAGCAATCCGCGGGCAATATAAGGCACTTCGCGATGTCTATCCATGTTCTATACCATGCCAATGTAACTATCATATCTTAGCGTTCGCATAGAGCACCTAGAGTTGTGACCTTGAACGATCCTTCATAAGTAGATAAATCCTACACGATAGAAAAGACGTTCAAAAGAAAACGGTCTTAGTTTTACTGCAATTAGTATGCAGCAGAGCTTTCAAAAAGTGCCCAAATAATATACACGTCAATTAGAACGCGTTTTGTACGCAAAGTAGCAATCCGCGGGCTATATAAGGCACTTCGCGATGTCTATCCATGTTCTATACCATGCCAATGTAACTATCATATCTTAGCGTTCGCATAGAGCACCTAGAGTTGTGACCTTGAACGCTCCTTCATAAGTAGATAACTCCTACACGATAGAAAAGACGTTCAATAGAAAACGGTCTAAGTTTTACTGCAATTAGTATGCAGCAGCGCTGCCTAATAATGCCCAGATGATATACACGAAAATTCGAATGCGTTTTGTAAACAATGCAGCAATCCGTGGGCTATTGAAGACACTTCGCGATGCCTTTCCATGTTCTACACTATGTCAATGTTACTATCATATCTTAGGGTTCGCATAGAGCACAAAGAGCTGTGACCTTGAACGCTCCTTCATTCGTATATTACTGCTACACGATAGAAAAGACGTACAAATGAAAATGGATTTAGTTTTACTGCAATTAGCATGCAGTAGAGCTGCCAAATAATGCCCATATAATATACGCGTTAATTCGAATGCGTTTTGTAAACAAAGCAGCAATCCGTGGGCTATTAAGGACACTTCGCGATGCCTATCCATTTTCTATACCATGCCATTGTAACTACCATATCTTAGTGTTCGCATACAGCACCTTGAGTTGTGACCTTGAACGCTCCTTCATAAGTAGATAACTCCCACACGATAGAAAAGACGTTCAAGAGAAAGCGGTCTAAGTTTTACTGCAATTAGTATGCAGCAGAACTTTCAAAAAGTGCCCAAATAATATACACGTTAATTCGAATGCGTTTTGTACGCAAAGTAGCAATCCGCGGGCTATATAAGGCATCTAGCGATGTCTATACATGTTCTATACCATGCCATTGTAACTATCATATCTTAGCGTTCGCATATAGCACCTAGAGTTGTGACCTTGAACGCTCCTTCATAAGTAGATAACTCCTACAAGATAGAAAAGACGTTCAAGGGAAAGCGGTCTAAGTTTTACTACAATTAGTATGCAGCAGAGCTTTCAAAAAGTGCCCAAATAATATACAGGTCAATTCGAACGCGTTTTGTACGCAAAGTAGCAATCCGCAGTCTATATAAGGCACTTCGCGATGTCTATCCATGATCTATACCATGCCAATGTAACTATCATATCTTAGCGTTCGCATAGAGCACCTAGAGTTGTGACCTTGAAAGCTCCTTCATAAGTAGATAACTACTACACGATAGAAAAGACGTACAAGTGAAAACGGATTTAGTTTTACTGTAATTAGCATGCAGCAGAGCTGCCAAGTAATGCCCAGATAATATACACGTTAATTCGAATGCGTTTTGTAAACAAAGCAGCAATCCGTGGGCTATTAAGGACACTTGGCGATGCTTATCCATTTTCTATACCAAGCCATTGTAACTACCATATCTTAGTGTTCGCATACAGCGCCTATAGTTGTGACCCTGAACGCTCCTTCATAAGTAGATAAGTCCTACACGATAGAAAAGACGTTCAAGAGAAAACGGTCTAAGTTTTACTACAGTTAATATGCAGCAGAGCTATAAAAAAGAGCCCAAATAATATATACGTTAATTCGAACGCGTTTTGTACGCAAAGTAGCAATCCGTGGGCTATATAAGGCACTTCGCGATGTCCATCCATGTTCTATACCATGCCATTGTAACTACCATATCTTAGCGTTCGCATACAGCAAATAGAGTTGTGACCTTGAACGCTCCTTCATAAGTAGATAACTCCCACACCATAGAAAAGACGTTCAAGAGAAAACGGTTTAAGTTTTGCTGCAATTAGTATGCAGCAGAGCTTTAAAAAAGAGCCCAAATAATATATACGTTAATTCGAACGCGTTTTGCACGCAAAGTAGCAATCCGCGGTCTATATAAGGCACTTCGCGATGTCTATCCATGTTCTATACCATGCCAATGTAATTATCATATCATAGCGTTCGCATAGAGCACCTAGAGTTGTGATCTTGAACGCTCCTTCATAAGTAGATTACTACTACACGAAAGAAAAGACTTACAAGTGAAAATGGAATTAGTTTTACTAGCATGCAGCAGAGCTGCCAAATAATGCCCAGATGATATACACGAAAATTCTAATGCGTTTTGTAAACAAAGCAGCAATCCGTGGGCTATTGAGGACACTTCGCGATGCCTTTCCATGTTCTACATTATGTCAATGTTACTATCATATCTTAGGGTTCGCATAGAGCACAAATAGCTGTGACCTTGAACGCTCCTTCATTCGTAGATTACTGCTACACGATAGAAAAGACGTACAAGTGAAAATGGATTTAGTTTTACTGCAATTAGCATGCAGTAGAGCTGCCAAATTATGCCCATATAATATACGCGTTAATTTGAATGCGTTTTGTAAACAAAGCAGCAATCCGTGGGCTATTAAGGACACTTCGCGATGCCTATCCATTTTCTATACCATGCCATTGTAACCACCATATCTTAGGGTTCGCATATAGCGCCTAGAGTTGTGACCTTGAACGTTCCTTCATAAGTAGAAAACTCCTACACGATAGAAAAGACGTTCAAGAGAAAACGGTCTAAGTTTTACTGCAATTAGTATGCAGCAGAGCTTTCAAAAAGTGCCCAAATAATACACACGTTAATTCGAACGCGTTTTGTACGCAAAGTAGCAATCCGCGGGCAATATAAGGCACTTCGCGATGTCCATCCATGTTCTATACCATGCCATTGTAACTACCATATCTTAGCGTTCTCATACAGCAAATAGAGTTGTGACCTTGAACGCTCCTTCATAAGTAGATAACTCCCACACCATAGAAAAGACGTTCAAGAGAAAACGGTCTAAGTTTTGCTGCAATTAGTATGCAGCAGAGCTTTAAAAAAGAGCAAAAATAATATATACGTTAATTCGAACGCGTTTTGTACGCAATGTAGCAATCCGCGGGAAATATAAGGTATTTCGCGATGTCTATCCATGTTCTATACCATGCCATTGTAACTACCATATCTTAGCGTTCGCATACAGCACCTAGAGTTGTGAGCTTGAACGCTCCTTCATAAGTAGATAACTTCTACACTATAGAAAAGACGTTCAAGAGAAAACTGTCTAAGTTTTACTGCAATTAGTATGCAGCAGAGCTTTCAAAAAGTGCCCAAATAATATACACGTTAATTCGAACGCGTTTTGTACGCAAAGTAGCAATCCGCGGGCAATATAAGGCACTTCGCGGTGTCTATCCATTTTCTATACCATGCCATTGTAACTACCATATATTAGTGTTCGCATACAGCGCCTAGAGTTCTGACCTTGAACGCTCGTTCATAAGTAGATAACTCCTACACGATAGAAAAGACGTTCAAGAGAAAACGGTCTAAGTTTTACTACAATTAGTATGCAGCAGAGCTTTCAAAAAGTGCCCAAATAATATACACGTTAATTCGAACGCGTTTTGTACGCAAAGTAGCAATCCGCGGGCAATATAAGGCACTTCGCGATGTCCATCCATGTTCTATACCATGCCATTGTAACTACCATATCTTAGCGTTCGCATACAGCAAATAGAGTTGTGACCTTGAACGCTCCTTCATAAGTAGATAACTCCCACACCATAGAAAAGACGGTCTAAGTTTTGCTGCAATTAGTATGCAGCAGAGCTTTAAAAAAGAGCCCAAATAATATATACGTTAATTCGAACGCGTTTTGCACGCAAAGTAGCAATCGGCGGGTTATATAAGGCACTTCGCGATGTCCATCCATGTTCTATACCATGTCAATGTTACTATCATATCTTAGGGTTCGCATAGAGCAATTAGAGCTGTGACCTTGAACGCTCGTTCATAAGTAGATAACTCGTACACGATAGAAAAGACGTTCAAGAGAAAACGGTCTAAGTTTAACTACAATTAATTTGCAGCAGAGCTTTCAAAAAGTGCCCAAATAATATACACGTCAATTCGAACGCGTTTTGTACGCAAAGTAGCAATCCGCGGTCTATATAAGGCACTTCGCGATGTCTATCCATGTTCCATACTATGCCAATGTAACTATCATATCATAGCGTTCGCATAGAGCACCTAGAGTTGTGACCTTGAACGCTCCTTCATAAGTAGATAACTACTACACGATAGAAAAGACGTACAAGTGAAAATGGAATTAGTTTTACTGAAACTAGCATGCAGCAGAGCTGCCAAATAATGCCCAGATGATATACACGAAAATTCTAATGCGTTTTGTAAACAAAGCAGCAATCCATGAGCTATTGAGGACACTTCGCGATGCCTTTCCATGTTCTACATTATGTCAATGTTACAATCATATCTTAGGGTTCGCATAGAGCACAAAGAGCTGTGACCTTGAACGCTCCTTCATTCGTAGATTACTGCTACACGATAGGAAAGAAGTACAAGTGAAAATGGATTTAGTTTTACTGCAATTGGCATGCAGTAGAGCTGCCAAATAATGCCCATATAATATACGCGTTAATTCGAATGCGTTTTGTAAACAAAGCAGCAATCCGTGGGCTATTAATGACACTTCGCGATTCCTATCCATTTTCTATACCATGCCATTGTAACTACCATATCTAAGTGTTCGCATATAGCGCCTAGAGTTGTGACCTTGAACGCTCCTTCATAAGTAGAAAACTCCTACACGATAGAAAAGACGTTCAAGAGAAAACGGTCTTAGTTTTACTGCAATTAGTATGCAGCAGAGCTTTCAAAAAGTGCCCAAATAATATACACGTCACTTCGAACGCGTTTTGTACGCAAAGTAGCAATCCGCGGGCTATATAAGGCACTTCGCGATGTCTATACATGTTCTATACCATGCCAATGTAACTATCATATCTTAGCGTTCGCATAGAGCACCTAGAGTTGTGACCTTGAACGCTCCTTCATAAGTAGATAACTCCTACACGATAGAAAAGACGTTCAAGAGAAAACGGTCTAAGTTTTACTGCAACTAGTATGCAGCAGAACTTTCAGAAAATGCCCAAAAAATATACACGTTAATTCGAACGCGTTTTGTACGCAAAGTAGCAATCCGCGGGCAATATAAGGCACTTCGCGATGACTATCCATGTTCTATACCATGCCAATGTAACTATCATATCTTAGCGTTCGCATAGAGCACCTAGAGTTGTGACCTTGAACGCTCCTTCATAAGTAGATAAATCCTACACTATAGAAAAGACGTTCAAGAGAAAACGGTCTTACTTTTACTGCAATTAGTATGCAGCAGAGCTGTCAAAAAGTGCCCAAATAATATACACGTCAATTCGAACGCGCTTTGTACGCAACGTAGCAATCCGCGGGCTATATAATGCATTTCGCGATGTCTATCCATGTTCTATACCATGCCAATGTAACTATCATATCTTAGCGTTCGCATAGAGCACCTAGAGTTGTGACCTTGAACGCTCCTTCATAAGTAGATAAATCCTACACTATAGAAAAGACGTTCAAGAGAAAACGGTCTTACTTTTACTGCAATTAGTATGCAGCAGAGCTTTCAAAAAGTGCCCAAATAATATACACGTCAATTCGAACGCGTTTTGTACGCAAAGTAGCAATCCGCGGGAAATATAAGGTATTTCGCGATGTCTATCCATGTTCTATACCATGCCATTGTAACTACCATATCTTAGCGTTCGCATACAGCACCTAGAGTTGTGAGCTTGAACGCTCCTTCATAAGTAGATAACTCCTACACGATAGAAAAGACGTTCAAGAGAAAACTGTCTAAGTTTTACTGCAATTAGTATGCAGCAGAGCTTTCAAAAAGTGCCCAAATAATATACACGTTAATTCGAACGCGTTTTGTACGCAAAGTAGCAATCCGCGGGCAATATAAGGCACTTCGCGGTGTCTATCCATTTTCTATACCATGCCATTGTAACTACCATATATTAGTGTTCGCATACAGCGCCTAGAGTTGTGACCTTGAATGCTCGTTCATAAGTAGATAACTCCTACACGATAGAAAAGACGTTCAAGAGAAAACGGTCTAAGTTTTACTACAATTAGTATGCAGCAGAGCTTTCAAAAAGTGCCCAAATAATATACACGTTAATTCGAACGCGTTTTGTACGCAAAGTAGCAATCCGCGGGCAATATAAGGCACTTCGCGATGTCCATCCATGTTCTATACCATGCCATTGTAACTACCATATCTTAGCGTTCGCATACAGCAAATAGAGTTGTGACCTTGAACGCTCCTTCATAAGTAGATAACTCCCACACCATAGAAAAGACGTTCAAGAGAAAACGGTCTAAGTTTTGCTGCAATTAGTATGCAGCAGAGCTTTAAAAAAGAGCCCAAATAATATATACGTTAATTCGAACGCGTTTTGCACGCAAAGTAGCAATCGGCGGGTTATATAAGGCACTTCGCGATGTCCATCCATGTTCTATACCATGTCAATGTTACTATCATATCTTAGGGTTCGTATAGAGCAATTAGAGCTGTGACCTTGAACGCTCGTTCATAAGTAGATAACTCGTACACGATAGAAAAGACGTTCAAGAGAAAACGGTCTAAGTTTAACTACAATTAGTTTGCAGCAGAGCTTTCAAAAAGTGCCCAAATAATATACACGTCAATTCGAACGCGTTTTGTACGCAAAGTAGCAATCCGCGGTCTATATAAGGCACTTCGCGATGTCTATCCATGTTCCATACTATGCCAATGTAACTATCATATCATAGCGTTCGCATAGAGCACCTAGAGTTGTGACCTTGAACGCTCCTTCATAAGTAGATAACTACTACTAGATAGAAAAGACGTACAAGTGAAAATGGAATTAGTTTTACTGAAACTAGCATGCAGCAGAGCTGCCAAATAATGCCCAGATGATATACACGAAAATTCTAATGCGTTTTGTAAACAAAGCAGCAATCCATGGGCTATTGAGGACACTTCGCGATGCCTTTCCATGTTCTACATTATGTCAATGTTACAATCATATCTTAGGGTTCGCATAGAGCACAAAGAGCTGTGACCTTGAACGCTCCTTCATTCGTAGATTACTGCTACACGATAGAAAAGACGTACAAGTGAAAATGGATTTAGTTTTACTGCAATTGGCATGCAGTAGAGCTGCCAAATAATGCCCATATAATATACGCGTTAATTCGAATGCGTTTTGTAAACAAAGCAGCAATCCGTGGGCTATTAATGACACTTCGCGATTCCTATCCATTTTCTATACCATGCCATTGTAACTACCATATCTAAGTGTTCGCATATAGCGCCTAGAGTTGTGACCTTGAACGCTCCTTCATAAGTAGAAAACTCCTACAAGATAGAAAAGACGTTCAAGAGAAAACTGTCTTAGTTTTACTGCAATTAGTATGCAGCAGAGCTTTCAAAAAGTGCCCAAATAATATACACGTCACTTCGAACGCGTTTTGTACGCAAAGTAGCAATCCGCGGGCTATATAAGGCACTTCGCGATGTCTATCCATGTTCTATACCATGCCAATGTAACTATCATATCTTAGCGTTCGCATAGAGCACCTAGAGTTGTGACCTTGAACGCTCCTTCATAAGTAGATAACTCCTACACGATAGAAAAGACGTTCAAGAGAAAACGGTCTAAGTTTTACTGCAACTAGTATGCAGCAGAACTTTCAGAAAATGCCCAAAAAATATACACGTTAATTCGAACGCGTTTTGTACGCAAAGTAGCAATCCGCGGGCAATATAAGGCACTTCGCGATGTCTATCCATGTTCTATACCATGCCAATGTAACTATCATATCTTAGCGTTCGCATAGAGCACCTAGAGTTGTGACCTTGAACGCTCCTTCATAAGTAGATAAATCCTACACTATAGAAAAGACGTTCAAGAGAAAACGGTCTTACTTTTACTGCAATTAGTATGCAGCAGTGCTTTCAAAAAGTGCCCAAATAATATACACGTCAATTCGAACGCGCTTTGTACGCAAAGTAGCAATCCGCGGGCTATATAATGCATTTCGCGATGTCTATCCATGTTCTATACCATGCCAATGTAACTATCATATCTTAGCGTTCGCATAGAGCACCTAGAGTTGTGACCTTGAACGCTCCTTCATAAGTAGATAAATCCTACACTATAGAAAAGACGTTCAAGAGAAAACGGTCTTACTTTTACTGCAATTAGTATGCAGCAGAGCTTTAAAAAAGAGCCCAAATAATATATACGTTAATTCGAACGCGTTTTGTATGCAAAGTAGCAAGCCGTGGGCTATATAAGGCACTTCGCGATGTCCATCCATGTTCTACACCATGTCAATGTTACTATCATATCTTAGGGTTCGCATAGAACAATTAGAGCTGTGACCTTGAACGCTCGTTCATAAGTAGACAACTCCTACACGATAGAAAAGACGTTCAAGAGAAAACGGTCTAAGTTTTACTACAATTAGTATGCAGCAGAGCTTTCAAAAAGTGCCCAAATAATATACACGTCAATTCGAACGCGTTTTGTACGCAAAGTAGCAATCCGCGGTCTATATAAGGCACTTCGCGATGTCTATCCATGTTCTATACCATGCCAATGTAACTAACATATCATAGCGTTCGCATAGAGCACCTAGAGTTGTGACCTTGAACGCTCCTTCATAAGTAGATAACTACTACACGATAGAAAAGACGTACAAGTGAAAATGGAATTAGTTTTACTGAAACTAGCATGCAGAAGAGCTGCCAAATAATGCCCAGATGATATACACGAAAATTCTAATGCGTTTTGTAAACAAAGCAGCAATCCGTGGGCTATTGAAGACACTTCGCGATGCCTTTCCATGTTCTACATTATGTCAATGTTACTATCATATCTTAGGGTTCGCATAGAGCACAAAGAGCTGTGACCTTGAACGCTCCTTCATTCGTAGATTACTGCTACACGATAGAAAAGACGTACAAGTGAAAATGGATTTAGTTTTACTGCAATTAGCATGCAGCAGAGCTGCCAAATAATGCCCAGATATTATACACGTTAATTCGAATGCGTTATGTAAACAAAGCAGCAATCCGTGGGCTATTAAGGACACTACGCGGTGCCTATCCATTTTCTATACCTTGCCATTGTAACTATCATATCTTAGCGTTCGCATAGAGCACCTAGAGTTGTGACCTTGAACGCTCCTTCATAAGTAGAAAAATCCTACATGATAGAAAACACGTTCAAGAGAAAACGTTCTAAGTTTTACTGCAATTAGTATGCAGCAGTGCTTTCAAAAAGTGCCCATATAATATACACGTTAATTCGAACGCGTCTTGTACGCAATGTAGCAATCCGCGGAATATATAAGGCATTTCGCGGTGTCTATCCATGTTCTATACCATGCCATTGTAACTACCATATTTAGCGTTCGCATACAGTACCTAGAGTTGTGACCTTGAACGCTCCTTCATAAGTAGATAACTCCTACACGATAGAAAAGACGTTCAAGGGAAAACGGTCTTAGTTTTATTACAATTAGTATGCAGCAGAGCTTTAAAAAAGAGCCCAAATAATATATACGTTAATTCGAACGCGTTTTGTATGCAAAGTAGCAATCCGTGGGCTATATAAGGCACTTCGCGATGTCCATCCATGTTCTACACCATGTCAATGTTACTATCATATCTTAGGGTTCGCATAGAGCAATTAGAGCTGTGACCTTGAACGTTCCTTCATAAGTAGAAAACTCCTACACGATAGAAAAGACGTTGAAGAGAAATCGGTCTAAGTTTTACTGCAATTAGTATGCAGCAGAGCTTTCAAAAAGTGCCCAAATAATATACACGTTAATTCGAACGCGTTTTGTACGCAAAGTAGCAATCCGCGGGCAATATAAGGCACTTCGTGATGTCTATCCATGTTCTATACCATGCCAATGTAACTATCATATCTTAGCGTTCGCATAGAGCACCTAGAGTTGTGACCTTGAACGCTCCTTCATAAGTAGATAACTCCTACACGATAGAAAAGACGTTCAAGAGAAAACGGTCTTAGTTTTACTGCAATTAGTATGCAGCAGAGCTTTCAAAAAGTGCCCGAATAATATACACGTCTCTTCGAACGAGTTTTGTACGCAAAGTAGCAATCCGCGGGCTATATAAGGCACTTCGCGATGTCTATCCATGTTCTATACCATGCCAATGTAACTACCATATCTTAGCGTTTGCATACAGTACCTAGAGTTGTGACCTTGAACGCTCCTTCATAAGTAGATAAGTCCTACACGATAGAAAAGACGTTCAAGGAAAAACGGTCTTAGTTTTACTACAATTAGTATGCAGCAGAGCTTTAAAAAATAGCCCAAATAATATGTACGTTAATTCGAACGCGTTTTGTATGCAAAGTAGCAATCCGTGGGCTATATAAGGCACTTCGCGATGTCCATCCATGTTCTACACCATGTCAATGTTACTATCATATCTTAGAGTTCGCATAGAGCAATTAGAGCTGTGACCTTGAACGCTCCTTCATAAGTAGATAACTACTACACGATAGAAAAGACGTACAAGTGAAAATGGAATTAGTTCTACTGAAACTAGCATGCAGCAGAGCTGCCAAATAATGCCCAGATGATATACACGAAAATTCTAATGCGTTTTGTAAACAAAGCAGCAATCCGTGGGCTATTGAGGACACTTCGCGATGCCTTTCCATGTTCTACATTATGTCAATGTTACTATCATATCTTAGGGTTCGCATAGAGCACAAATAGCTGTGACCTTGAACGCTCCTTCATTCGTAGATTACTGCTACACGATAGAAAAGACGTACAAGTGAAAATGGATTTAGTTTTACTGCAATTAGCATGCAGTAGAGCTGCCAAATTATGCCCATATAATATACGCGTTAATTTGAATGCGTTTTGTAAACAAAGCAGCAATCCGTGGGCTATTAAGGACACTTCGCGATGCCTATCCATTTTCTATACCATGCCATTGTAACCACCATATCTTAGGGTTCGCATATAGCGCCTAGAGTTGTGACCTTGAACGTTCCTTCATAAGTAGAAAACTCCTACACGATAGAAAAGACGTTCAAGAGAAAACGGTCTAAGTTTTACTGCAATTAGTATGCAGCAGTGCTTTCAAAAAGTGCCCATTTAATGTACACGTTAATACGAACGCGTTTTGTACGCAATGTAGCAATCCGCGGGGAATATAAGGTATTTCGCGATGTCTATCCATGTTCTATACCATGCCATTGTAACTACCATATCTTAGCGTTCGCATACAGCACCTAGAGTTGTGAGCTTGAACGCTCCTTCATAAGTAGATAACTCCTACACGATAGAAAAGACGTTCAAGAGAAAACGGTCTAAGTTTTACTACAATTAGTATGCAGCAGAGCTTTCAAAAAGTGCCCAAATAATACACACGTTAATTCGAACGCGTTTTGTACGCAAAGTAGCAATCCGCGGGCAATATAAGGCACTTCGCGATGTCCATCCATATTCTATACCATGCCATTGTAACTACCATATCTTAGCGTTCTCATACAGCAAATAGAGTTGTGACCTTGAACGCTCCTTCATAAGTAGATAACTCCCACACCATAGAAAAGACGTTCAAGAGAAAACGGTCTAAGTTTTGCTGCAATTAGTATGCAGCAGAGCTTTAAAAAAGAGCAAAAATAATATATACGTTAATTCGAACGCGTTTTGTACGCAATGTAGCAATCCGCGGGAAATATAAGGTATTTCGCGATGTCTATCCATGTTCTATACCATGCCATTGTAACTACCATATCTTAGCGTTAGCATACAGCACCTAGAGTTGTGAGCTTGAACGCTCCTTCATAAGTAGATAACTTCTACACGATAGAAAAGACGTTCAAGAGAAAACTGTCTAAGTTTTACTGCAATTAGTATGCAGCAGAGCTTTCAAAAAGTGCCCAAATAATATACACGTTAATTCGAACGCGTTTTGTACGCAAAGTAGCAATCCGCGGGCAATATAAGGCACTTCGCGGTGTCTATCCATTTTCTATACCATGCCATTGTAACTACCATATATTAGTGTTCGCATACAGCGCCTAGAGTTGTGACCTTGAACGCTCGTTCATAAGTAGATAACTCCTACACGATAGAAAAGACGTTCAAGAGAAAACGGTCTAAGTTTTACTACAATTAGTATGCAGCAGAGCTTTCAAAAAGTGCCCAAATAATATACACGTTAATTCGAACGCGTTTTGTACGCAAAGTAGCAATCCGCGGGCAATATAAGGCACTTCGCGATGTCCATCCATGTTCTATACCATGCCATTGTAACTACCATATCTTAGCGTTCGCATACAGCACCTTGAGTTGTGACCTTGAACGCTCCTTCATATGTAGATAACTCCCACACGATAGAAAAGACGTTCAAGAGAAAACGGTCTAAGTTTTACTGCAATTAGTATGCAGCAGAACTTTCAGAACATGCCCAAATAATATACACGTTAATTCGAACGCGTTTTGTACGCAAAGTAGCAATCCGCGGGCAATATAAGGCACTTCGCGATGTGTATCCATGTTCTATACCATGCCAATGTAACTATCATATCTTAGTGTTCGCATAGAGCACCTAGAGATGTGACCTTGAACGCTCCTTCATAAGTAGATAACTCCTACACGATAGAAAAGACGTTCAAGAGAAAACGGTCTTAGTTTTACTGCAATTAGTATGCAGCAGAGCTTTCAAAAAGTGCCCGAATAATATACACGTCACTTCGAACGAGTTTTGTACGCACAGTAGCAATCCGCGGGCTATATAAGGCACTTCGCGATGTCTGTCCATGTTCTATACCATGCCAATGTAACTATCATATCTTAGCGTTCGCATAGAGCACCTAGAGTTGTGACCTTGAACGCTCCTTCATAAGTAGATAACTCCTACACGGTAGAAAAGACGTTCAAGAGAAAACGGTCTAAGATTTACTGCAATTAATATGCAGCAGCGCTGCCTAATAATGCCCAGATGATATACACGAAAATTCGAATGCGTTTTGTAAACAATGCAGCAATCTGTGGGCTATTGAGGACACTTCGCGATGCCTTTCCATGTTCTACACTATGTCAATGTTACTATCATATCTTAGGGTTCGCATAGAGCACAAAGAGCTGTGACCTTGATCGCTCCTTCATTCGTAGATTACTGCTACACGATAGAAAAGACGTACAAGTGAAAATGGATTTAGTTTTACTGCAATTAGCATGCAGCAGAGCTGCCAAATAATGCCCAGATAATATACACGTTAATTCGAATGCGTTATGTAAACAAAGCAGCAATCCGTGGGCTATTAAGGACACTTCGCGATGCCTATCCATTTTCTATACAATGCCATTGTAACTACCATATCTTAGCGTTCGCATACAGCACCTTGAGTTGTGACCTTGAACGCTCCTTCATAAGTAGATAACTCCCACACGATAGAAAAGACGTTCAAGAGAAAACGGTCTAAGTTTTACTGCAATTAGTATGCAGCAGAACTTTCAGAACATGCCCAAATAATATACACGTTAATTCGAACGCGTTTTGTACGCAAAGTAGCAATCCGCGGGCAATATAAGGCACTTCGCGATGTCTATCCATGTTCTATACCATGCCAATGTAATTATCATATCTTAGCGTTCGCATAGAGCACCTAGAGTTGTGACTTTGAACGCTCCTTCATAAGTAGATAAGTCCTACACGATAGAAAAGACGTTCAAGAGAAAACTGTCTGTTTTACTGCAATTAGTATGCAGCAGATCTTTCAAAAAGTGCCCATATAATATACACGTTAATTCGAACGCGTTTTGTACGCAATATAGCAATCCGCGGGCTATATAAGGCATTTCGCGATGTCTATCCATGTTCTATACCATGCCATTGTAACTACCATATCTTAGCATTCGCATACAGTACCTAGAGTTGTGATCTTGAACGCTCCTTCATAAGTAGATAACTACTACACGATAGAAAAGACGTACAAGTGAAAATGGAATTAGTTTTACTGAAACTAGCATGCAGCAGAGCTGCCAAATAATGCCCAGATGATATACACGAAAATTCTAATGCGTTTTGTAAACAAAGCAGTAATCCGTGGGCTATTGAGGACACTTCGCGATGCCTTTCCATGTTCTACATAATGTCAATGTTACTATCATATCTTAGGTACTGCTACACGATAGAAAAGACGTACAAGTGAAAATGGATTTAGTTTTACTGCAATTAGCATGCAGTAGAGCTGCCAAATAATGCCCATATAATATACGCGTTAATTCGAATGCGTTTTGTAAACAAAGCAGCAATCCGTATTTTCTATACCATGCCATTGTAACTACCATATCTTAGCGTTCGCATACAGCACCTTGAGTTGTGACCTTGAACGCTCCTTCATAAGTAGATAACTCCCACACGATAGAAAAGACGTTCAAGAAAAAACGGTCTAAGTTTTACTGCAATTAGTATGCAGCAGAACTTTCAGAACATGCCCAAATAATATACACGTTATTTCGAACGCGTTTTGTACGCAAAGTAGCAATCCGTGGGCTATATAAGGCACTTCGCGATGTCCATCCATGTTCTACACCATGTCAATGTTACTATCATATCTTAGGGTTCGCATAGAACAATTAGAGCTGTGACCTTGAGCGCTCGTTCATAAGTAGATAACTCCTACACGATAGAAAAGACGTTCAAGAGAAAACGGTCTAAGTTTTACTACAATTAGTATGCAGCAGAGCTTTCAAAAAGTGCCCAAATAATATACACGTCAATTCGAACGCGTTTTGTACGCAAAGTAGCAATCCGCGGTCTATATAAGGCACTTCGCGATGTCTATCCATGTTCTATACCATGCCAATGTAACTAACATATCATAGCGTTCGCATAGAGCACCTAGAGTTGTGACCTTGAACGCTCCTTCATAAGTAGATAACTACTACACGATAGAAAAGACGTTCAAGAGAAAACTGTCTTACTTTTACTGCAATTAGTATGCAGCAGAGCTTTCAAAAAGTGCACAAATAATATACACGTCAATTCGAACGCGTTTTGTACGCAAAGTAGCAATCCGCGGGCTATATAAGGCACTTCGCGATGTCTATCCATGTTCTATACCATGCCAATGTAACTATCATATCTTAGCGTTCGCATAGAGCACCTAGACTTGTGACCTTGAACGCTCCTTCATGAGTAGATAAATCCTACACGTTAGAAAAGACGTTCAAAAGAAAACGGTCTTAGTTTTACTGCAATTAGTATGCAGCAGAGCTTTCAAAAAGTGCCCAAATAATATACACGTCAATTCGAACGCGTTTTGTACGCAAAGTAGCAATCCGCGGGCTATATAAGGCACTTCGCGATGTCTATCCATGTTCTATACCATGCCAATGTGACTATCATATCTTAGGGTTCGCATAGAGCACCTAGAGTTGTGACCTTGAACGCTCCTTCATAAGTAGATAACTCCTACACGATAGAAAAGACGTTCAAGAGAAAACGGTCTAAGTTTTACTGCAATTAGTATGCAGCAGCGCTGCCTAATAATGACCAGATGATATACACGAAAATTCGAATGGGTTTTGTAAACAAAGCAGCAATCCGTGGGCTACTGAGGACACTTCGCGATGCCTTTCCATGTTCTACACTATGTCAATGTTACTATCATATCTTAGGGTTCGCATAGAGCACAAAGAGCTGTGACCTTGAACGCTCCTTCATTCGTAGATTACTGCTACACTATAGAAAAGACGTACAAGTGAAAATGGATTTAGTTTTACTGCAATTAGCATGCAGCAGAGCTGCCAAATAATGCCCAGATAATATACACATTAATTCGAATGCGTTATGTAAACAAAGCAGCAATCCGTGGGCTATTAAGGACACTACGCGGTGCCTATCCATTTTCTATACCATGCCATTGTAACTATCATATCTTAGCGTTCGCATAGAGCACCTAGAGTTGTGACCTTGAACGCTCCTTCATAAGTAGATAACTCCTACACGATATAAAAGACGTTCAAGAGAAAACTGTCTAAGTTTTACTGCAATTAGTATGCAGCAGTGCTTTCAAAAAGTGCCCATATAATATACACGTTAATTCGAACGCGTTTGTACGCAATGTAGCAATCCGCGGGCTATATAAGGCATTTCGCGATGTCTATCCATGTTCTATACCATGCCATTGTAACTACCATATCTTAGCGTTCGCATACAGTACCTAGAGTTGTGACCTTGAACGCTCCTTCATAAGTAGATAACTCCTACACGATAGAAAAGACGTTCAAGAGAAAACGTTCTAAGTTTTACTGCAATTAGTATGCAGCAGTGCTTTCAAAAAGTGCCCATATAATATACACGTTAATTCGAACGCGTTTGTACGCAATGTAGCAATCCGCGGGCAATATAAGGCACTTCGCGATGTCTATCCATGTTCTATACCATGCCAATGTAACTATCATATCATAGCGTTCGCATAGAGCACCTAGAGTTGTGACCTTGAACGCTCCTTCATAAGTAGATAACTACTACACGATAGAAAAGACGTACAAGTGAAAATGGAATTAGTTTTACTGAAACTAGCATGCAGCAGAGCTGCCAAATAATGCCCAGATGATATACACAAAAATTCTAATGCGTTTTGTAAACAAAGCAGCAATCCATGGGCTATTGAGGACACTTCGCGATGCCTTTCCATGTTCTACATTATGTCAATGTTACAATCATATTTTAGGGTTCGCATAGAGCACAAAGAGCTGTGACCTTGAACGCTCCTTCATTCGTAGATTACTGCTACACGATAGAAAAGACGTACAAGTGAAAATGGATTTAGTTTTACTGCAATTGGCATGCAGTAGAGCAGCCAAATAATGCCCATATAATATACGCGTTAATTCGAATGCGTTTTGTAAACAAAGCAGCAATCCGTGGGCTATTAATGACACTTCGCGATTCCTATCCATTTTCTATACCATGCCATTGTAACTACCATATCTAAGTGTTCGCATATAGCGCCTAGAGTTGTGACCTTGAACGCTCCTTCATAAGTAGAAAACTCCTACACGATAGAAAAGACGTTCAAGAGAAAACGGTCTTAGTTTTACTGCAATTAGTATGCAGCAGAACTTTCAAAAAGTGCCCAAATAATATACACGTCACTTCGAACGCGTTTTGTATGCAAAGTAGCAATCCGCGGGCTATATAAGGCATCTAGCGATGTCTATCCATGTTCTATACCATGCCATTGTAACTATCATATGTTAGCGTTCGCATATAGCACCTAGAGTTGTGACCTTGAACGCTCCTTCATAAGTAGATAACTCCTACACGATAGAAAAGACGTTCAAGGGAAAGCGGTCTAAGTTTTACTACAATTAGTATGCAGCAGAGCTTTCAAAAAGTGCCCAAATAATATACAGGTCAATTCGAACGCGTTTTGTACGCAAAGTAGCAATCCGCAGTCTATATAAGGCACTTCGCGATGTCTATCCATGATCTATACCATGCCAATGTAACTATCATATCTTAGCGTTCGCATAGAGCACCTAGAGTTGTGACCTTGAAAGCTCCTTCATAAGTAGATAACTACTACACGATAGAAAAGACGTACAAGTGAAAACGGATTTAGTTTTACTGCAATTAGCATGCAGCAGAGCTGCCAAGTAATGCCCAGATAATATACACGTTAATTCGAATGCGTTTTGTAAACAAAGCAGCAATCCGTGGGCTATTAAGGACACTTCGCGATGCTTATCCATTTTCTATACCAAGCCATTGTAACTACCATATCTTAGTGTTCGCATACAGCGCCTATAGTTGTGACCCTGAACGCTCCTTCATAAGTAGATAAGTCCTACACGATAGAAAAGACGTTCAAGAGAAAACGGTCTAAGTTTTACTACAGTTAGTATGCAGCAGAGCTATAAAAAAGAGCCCAAATAATATATACGTTAATTCGAACGCGTTTTGTACGCAAAGTAGCAATCCGTGGGCTATATAAGGCACTTCGCGGTGTCCATCCATGTTCTATATCATGCCATTGTAACTACCATATCTTAGCGTTCGCATACAGCAAATAGAGTTGTGACCTTGAACGCTCCTTCATAAGTAGATATCTCCCACACCATAGAAAAGACGTTCAAGAGAAAACGGTCTAAGTTTTGCTGCAATTAGTATGCAGCAGAGCTTTAAAAAAGAGCCCAAATAATATATACGTTAATTCGAACGCGTTTTGCACGCAAAGTAGCAATCCGCGGTCTATATAAGGCACTTCGCGATGTCTATCCATGTTCTATACCATACCAATGTAACTATCATATCATAGCGTTCGCATAGAGCACCTAGAGTTGTGACCTTGAAGGCTCCTTCATAAGTAGATTACTACTACACGAAAGAAAAGACGTACAAGTGAAAATGGAATTAGTTTTACTGATACTAGCATGCAGCAGAGCTGCCAAATAATGCCCAGATGATATACACGAAAATTCTAATGCGTTTTGTAAACAAAGCAGCAATCCGTGGGCTATTGAGGACACTTCGCGATGCCTTTCCATGTTCTACATTATGTCAATGTTACTATCATATCTTAGGGTTCGCATAGAGCACAAATAGCTGTGACCTTGAACGCTCCTTCATTCGTAGATTACTGCTACACGATAGAAAAGACGTACAAGTGAAAATGGATTTAGTTTTACTGCAATTAGCATGCAGTAGAGCTGCCAAATAATGCCCATATAATATACGCTGTAATTTGAATGCGTTTTGTAAACAAAGCAGCAATCCGTGGGCTATTAAGGACACTTCGCGATGCCTATCCATTTTCTATACCATGCCATTGTAACTACCATATCTTAGGGTTCGCATATAGCGCCTAGAGTTGTGACCTTGAACGTTCCTTCATAAGTAGAAAACTCCTACACGATAGAAAAGACGTTCAAGAGAAAACGGTCTAAGTTTTACTGCAATTAGTATGCAGCAGTGCTTTCAAAAAGTGCCCATTTAATGTACACGTTAATTCGAACGCGTTTTGTACGCAATGTAGCAATCCGCGGGGAATATAAGGTATTTCGCGATGTCTATCCATGTTCTATACCATGCCATTGTAACTACCATATCTTAGCGTTCGCATACAGCACCTAGAGTTGTGAGCTTGAACGCTCCTTCATAAGTAGATAACTCCTACACGATAGAAAAGACGTTCAAGAGAAAACTGTCTAAGTTTTACTGCAATTAGTATGCAGCAGAGCTTTCAAAAAGTGCCCAAATAATATACACGTTAATTCGAACGCGTTTTGTACGCAAAGTAGCAATCCGCGGGCAATATAAGGCACTTCGCGGTGTCTATCCATTTTCTATACCATGCCATTGTAACTACCATATATTAGTGTTCGCATACAGCGCCTAGAGTTGTGACCTTGGACGCTAGTTCATAAGTAGATAACTCCTACACGATAGAAAAGACGTTCAAGAGAAAACGGTCTAAGTTTTACTACAATTAGTATGCAGCAGCTTTCAAAAAGTGCCCAAATAATATACACGTTAATTCGAACGCGTTTTGTACGCAAAGTAGCAATCCGCGGGCAATATAAGGCACTTCGCGATGTCCATCCATGTTCTATACCATGCCATTGTAACTACCATATCTTAGCGTTCGCATACAGCAAATAGAGTTGTGACCTTGAACGCTCCTTCATAAGTAGATAACTCCCACACCATAGAAAAGACGTTCAAGAGAAAACGGTCTAAGTTTTGCTGCAATTAGTATGCAGCAGAGCTTTAAAAAAGAGCCCAAATAATATATACGTTAATTCGAACGCGTTTTGCACGCAAAGTAGCAATCGGCGGGTTATATAAGGCACTTTGCGATGTCCATCCATGTTCTATACCATGTCAATGTTACTATCATATCTTAGGGTTCGCATAGAGCAATTAGAGCTGTGACCTTGAACGCTCGTTCATAAGTAGATAACTCGTACACGATAGAAAAGACGTTCAAGAGAAAACGGTCTAAGTTTAACTACAATTAGTTTGCAGCAGAGCTTTCAAAAAGTGCCCAAATAATATACACGTCAATTCGAACGCGTTTTGTACGCAAAGTAGCAATCCGCGGTCTATATAAGGCACTTCGCGATGTCTATCCATGTTCTATACCATGCCAATGTAACTATCATATCCTAGCGTTCGCATAGAGCACCTAGAGTTGTGACCTTGAACGCTCCTTCATAAGTAGATAACTACTACACGATAGAAAAGACGTACAAGTGAAAATGGAATTAGTTTTACTGAAACTAGCATGCAGCAGAGCTGCCAAATAATGCCCAGATGATATACACGAAAATTCTAATGCGTTTTGTAAACAAAGCAGCAATCCATGGGCTATTGAGGACACTTCGCGATGCCTTTCCATGTTCTACATTATGTCAATGTTACAATCATATCTTAGGGTTCGCATAGAGCACAAAGAGCTGTGACCTTGAACGCTCCTTCATTCGTAGATTACTGCTACACGATAGAAAAGACGTACAAGTGAAAATGGATTTAGTTTTACTGCAATTGGCATGCAGTAGAGCTGCCAAATAATGCCCATATAATATACGCGTTAATTCGAATGCGTTTTGTAAACAAAGCAGCAATCCGTGGGCTATTAATGACACTTCGCGATTCCTATCCATTTTCTATACCATGCCATTGTAACTACCATATCTAAGTGTTCGCATATAGCGCCTAGAGTTGTGACCTTGAACGCTCCTTCATAAGTAGAAAACTCCTACACGATAGAAAAGACGTTCAAGAGAAAACGGTCTTAGTTTTACTGCAATTAGTATGCAGCAGAGCTTTCAAAAAGTGCCCAAATAATATACACGTCACTTCGAACGCGTTTTGTACGCAAAGTAGCAATCCGCGGGCTATATAAGGCACTTCGCGATGTCTATCCATGTTCTATACCATGCCAATGTAACTATCATATCTTAGCGTTCGCATAGAGCACCTAGAGTTGTGACCTTGAACGCTCCTTCATAAGTAGATAACTCCTAAACGATAGAAAAGACGTTCAAGAGAAAACGGTCTAAGTTTTACTGCAACTAGTATGCAGCAGAACTTTCAGAAAATGCCCAAAAAATATAATACACGTTAATTCGAACGCGTTTTGTACGCAAAGTAGCAATCCGCGGGCAATATAAGGCACTTCGCGATGTCTATCCATGTTCTATACCATGCCAATGTAACTATCATATCTTAGCGTTCGCATAGAGCACCTAGAGTTGTGACCTTGAACGCTCCTTCATAAGTAGATAAATCCTACACTATAGAAAAGACGTTCAAGAGAAAACGGTCTTACTTTTACTGCAATTAGTATGCAGCAGAGCTTTCAAAAAGTGCCCAAATAATATACACGTCAATTCGAACGCGCTTTGTACGCAAAGTAGCAATCCGCGGGCTATATAATGCATTTCGCGATGTCTATCCATGTTCTATACCATGCCAATGTAACTATCATATCTTAGCGTTCGCATAGAGCACCTAGAGTTGTGACCTTGAACGCTCCTTCATAAGTAGATAAATCCTACACTATAGAAAAGACGTTCAAGAGAAAACGGTCTTACTTTTACTGCAATTAGTATGCAGCAGAGCTTTCAAAAAGTGCCCAAATAATATACACGTCAATTCGAACGCGTTTTGTACGCAAAGTAGCAATCCGCGGGCTATATAAGGCACCTCGCGATGTCTATCCATGTTCTATACCATGCCAATGTAACTATCATATCTTAGCGTTCGCATAGAGCACCGAGAGTTGTGACCTTGAATGCTCCTTCATAAGCAGATAACTACTACACGATAGAAAAGACATACAAGTGAAAATGGATTTAGTTTTACTGCAATTAGCATGCAGCAGAGCTGCCAAGTAATGCCCAGATAATATACACGTTAATTCGAATGCGTTTTGTAAACAAAGCAGCAATTCGTGGGCTATTAAGGACACTTCGCGATTCTTATCCATTTTCTATACCATGCCATTGTAACTACCATATCTTAGTGTTCGCATACAGCGCCTAGAGTTGTGACCTTGAACGCTCCTTCATAAGTAGATAAGTCCTACACGATAAAAAAGACGTTCAAGAGAAAACGGTCTAAGTTTTACTGCAACTAGTATGCAGCAGAACTTTCAGAAAATGCCCAAAAAATATACACGTTAATTCGAACGCGTTTTGTACGCAAAGTAGCAATCCGCGGGCAATATAAGTCACTTCGCGATGTCTATCCATGTTCTATACCATGCCAATGTAACTATCATATCTTAGCGTTCGCATAGAGCACCTAGAGTTGTGACCTTGAACGCTCCTTCATAAGTAGATAAATCCTACACTATAGAAAAGACGTTCAAGAAAAAACGGTCTTACTTTTACTGCAATTAGTATGCAGCAGAGCTTTAAAAAAGAGCCCAAATAATATATACGTTAATTCGAACGCGTTTTGTATGCAAAGTAGCAAGCCGTGGGCTATATAAGGCACTTCGCGATGTCCATCCATGTTCTACACCATGTCAATGTTACTATCATATCTTAGGGTTCGCATAGAACAATTAGAGCTGTGACCTTGAACGCTCGTTCATAAGTAGATAACTCCTACACGATAGAAAAGACGTTCAAGAGAAAACGGTCTAAGTTTTACTACAATTAGTATGCAGCAGAGCTTTCAAAAAGTGCCCAAATAATATACACGTCAATTCGAACGCGTTTTGTACGCAAAGTAGCAATCCGCGGTCTATATAAGGCACTTCGCGATGTCTATCCATGTTCTATACCATGCCAATGTAACTAACATATCATAGCGTTCGCATAGAGCACCTAGAGTTGTGACCTTGAACGCTCCTTCATAAGTAGATAACTACTACACGATAGAAAAGACGTACAAGTGAAAATGGAATTAGTTTTACTGAAACTAGCATGCAGAAGAGCTGCCAAATAATGCCCAGATGATATTCACGAAAATTCTAATGCGTTTTGTAAACAAAGCAGCAATCCGTGGGCTATTGAAGACACTTCGCGATGCCTTTCCATGTTCTACATTATGTCAATGTTACTATCATATCTTAGGGTTCGCATAGAGCACAAAGAGCTGTGACCTTGAACGCTCCTTCATTCGTAGATTACTGCTACATGATAGAAAAGACGTACAAGTGAAAATGGATTTAGTTTTACTGCAATTAGCATGCAGTAGAGCTGCCAAATAATGCCCATATAATATACGCGTTAATTCGAATGCGTTTTGTAAACAAAGCAGCAATCCGTGGGCTATTGAGGACACTTCGCGATGCCTATCCATTTTCTATACCATGCCATTGTAACTACCATATCTTAGCGTTCGCATACAGCACCTTGAGTTGTGACCTTGAACGCTCCTTCATAAGTAGATAACTCCCACACGATAGGAATGACGTTCAAGAGAAAACCGTCTAAGTTTTACTGCAATTAGTATGCAGCAGAACTTTCAGAACATGCCCAAATAATATACACGTTAATTCGAACGCGTTTTGTACGCAAAGTAGCAGTCCGCGGGCAATATAAGGCACTTCGCGATGTCTATCCATGTTCTATACCATGCCAATGTAACTATCACATCTTGGCGTTCGCATAGAGCACCTAGAGTTGTGACCTTGAAAGCTCCTTCATAAGTAGATAACTCCTACACGATAGAAAAGACGTTCAAGAGAAAACGGTCTTACTTTTACTGCAATTAGTATGCAGCAGAGCTTTAAAAAAGAGCCCAAATAATATATACGTTAATTCGAACGCGTTTTGTATGCAAAGTAGCAAGCCGTGGGCTATATAAGGCACTTCGCGATGTCCATCCATGTTCTACACCATGTCAATGTTACTATCATATCTTAGGGTTCGCATAGAACAATTAGAGCTGTGACCTTGAACGCTCGTTCATAAGTAGATAACTCCTACACGATAGAAAAGACGTTCAAGAGAAAACGGTCTAAGTTTTACTACAATTAGTATGCAGCAGAGCTTTCAAAAAGTGCCCAAATAATATACACGTCAATTCGAACGCGTTTTGTACGCAAAGTAGCAATCCGCGGTCTATATAAGGCACTTCGCGATGTCTATCCATGTTCTATACCATGCCAATGTAACTAACATATCATAGCGTTCGCATAGAGCACCTAGAGTTGTGACCTTGAAAGCTCCTTCATAAGTAGATAACTACTACACGATAGAAAAGACGTACAAGTGAAAATGGAATTAGTTTTACTGAAACTAGCATGCAGAAGAGCTGCCAAATAATGCCCAGATGATATACACGAAAATTCTAATGCGTTTTGTAAACAAAGCAGCAATCCGTGGGCTATTGAAGACACTTCGCGATGCCTTTCCATGTTCTACATTATGTCAATGTTACTATCATATCTTAGGGTTCGCATAGAGCACAAAGAGCTGTGACCTTGAACGCTCCTTCATTCGTAGATTACTGCTACACGATAGAAAAGACGTACAAGTGAAAATGGATTTAGTTTTACTGCAATTAGCATGCAGCAGAGCTGCCAAATAATGCCCAGATAATATACACGTTAATTCGAATGCGTTATGTAAACAAAGCAGCAATCCGTGGGCTATTAAGGACACTACGCGGTGCCTATCCATTTTCTATACCATGCCATTGTAACTATCATATCTTAGCGTTCGCATAGAGCACCTAGAGTTGTGACATTGAACGCTCCTTCATAAGTAGATAACTCCTACACGATATAAAAGACGTTCAAGAGAAAACTGTCTAAGTTTTACTGCAATTAGTATGCAGCAGAGCTTTCAAAAAGTGCCCAAATAATATACACGTTAATTCGAACGCGTTTTGTACGCAAAGTAGCAATCCGCGGGCAATATAAGGCACTTCGCGGTGTCTATCCATTTTCTATACCATGCCATTGTAACTACCATATCTTAGTGTTCGCATACAGCGCCTAGAGTTGTGACCTTGAACGCTCCTTCATAAGTAGATAAGTCCTACACGATAGAGAAGACGTTCAAGAGAAAACGGTCTAAGTTTTACTACAGTTAGTATGCAGCAGAGCTTTAAAAAAAAGCCCAAATAATATACACGTTAATTCGAACGCGTTTTGTACACAAAGTAGCAATCCGCGGGCTATATAAGGCATTTCGCGGTGTCTATCCATTTTCTATACCTTGCCATTGTAACTACCATATCTTAGCGTTCGCATACAGTACCTAAAGTTGTGACCTTGAACGCTCCTTCATAAGTAGATAACTCCTACACGATAGCAAAGACGTTCAAGGGAAAACGGTCTTAGTATTACTACAATTAGTATGCAGCAGAGCTTTAAAAAAGAGCCCAAATAATATATACGTTAATTCGAACGCGTTTTGTATGCAAAGTAGCAATCCGTGGGCTATATAAGGCACTTCGCGATGTCCATCCATGTTCTACACCATGTCAATGTTACTATCATATCTTAGGGTCCGCATAGAACAATTAGAGCTGTGACCTTGAACGCTCGTTCATAAGTAGATAACTCCTACACGATAGAATAGACGTTCAAGAGAAAACGGTCTAAGTTTAACTACAATTAGTTTGCAGCAGAGCTTTCAAAAAGTGCCCAAATAATATACACGTCAATTCGAACGCGTTTTGTACGCAAAGTAGCAATCCGCGGTCTATTTAAGGCACTTCGCGATGTCTATCCATGTTCTATACCATGCCAATGTAACTAACATATCATAGCGTTCGCATAGAGCACCTAGAGTTGTGACCTTGAACGCTCCTTCATAAGTAGATAACTACTACACGATAGAAAAGACGTACAAGTGAAAATGGAATTAGTTTTACTGAAACTAGCATGCAGCAGAGCTGCCAAATAATGCCCAGATGATATACACGAAAATTCTAATGCGTTTTGTAAACAAAGCAGCAATCCGTGTGCTATTGAGGACACTTCGCGATGCCTTTCCATGTTCTACATTATGTCAATGTTACTATCATATCTTAGGGTTCGCATAGAGCACAAAGAGCTGTGACCTTGAACGCTCCTTCATTCGTAGATTACTGCTACATGATAGAAAAGACGTACAAGTGAAAATGGATTTAGTTTTACTGCAATTAGCATGCAGTAGAGCTGCCAAATAATGCCCATATAATATACGCGTTAATTCGAATGCGTTTTGTAAACATAGCAGCAATCCGTATTTTCTATACCATGCCATTGTAACTACCATATCTTAGCGTTCGCATACAGCACCTTGAGTTGTGACCTTGAACGCTCCTTCTTAAGTAGATAACTCCCACACGATAGAAAAGACGTTCAAGAGAAAACGGTCTAAGTTTTACTGCAATTAGTATGCAGCAGAACTTTCAGAATATGCCCAAATAATATACACGTTAACTCGAACGCGTTTTGTACGCAAAGTAGCAATCCGCGGGCAATATAAGGCACTTCGCGATGTCTATCCATGTTCTATACCATGCCAATGTAACTATCATATCTTAGCGTTCGCATAGAGCACCTAGAGTTGTGACCTTGAACGCTCCTTCATAAGTAGATAACTCCTACACGATAGAAAAGACGTTCAAGAGAAAACGGTCATAGTTTTACTGCAATTAGTATGCAACAGAGCTTTCAAAAAGTGCCCGAATAATATACACGTCACTTCGAACGAGTTTTGTACGCAAAGTAGCAATCCGCGGGCAATATAAGGCACTTCGCGATGTCTATCCATGTTCTATACCATGCCAATGTAACTATCATATCTTAGCGTTCGCATAGAGCACCTAGAGATGTGACCTTGAACGCTCCTTCATAAGTAGATAACTCCTACACGATATAAAAGACGTTCAAGAGAAAACGGTCTAAGTTTTAGTGCAACTAGTATGCAGCAGAACTTTCAGAAAATGCCCAAAAAATATACACGTTAATTCGAACGCGTTTTGTACGCAAAGTAGCAATCCGCGGGCAATATAAGGCACTTCGCGATGTCTATCCATGTTCTATACCATGCCAATGTAACTATCATATCTTAGCGTTCGCATAGAGCACCTAGAGTTGTGACCTTGAACGCTCCTTCATAAGTAGATAACTCCTACACGATAGAAAAGACGTTCAAGAGAAAACGGTCTAAGTTTTACTGCAATTAGTATGCATCAGCGCTGCCTAATAATGCCCAGATGATATACACGAAAATTCGAATGCGTTTTGTAAACAATGCAGCAATCCGTGGGCTATTGAGGACACTTCGCGATGCCTTTCCATGTTCTACACTATGTCAATGTTACTATCATATCTTAGGGTTCGCATAGAGCACAAAGAGCTGTGACCTTGAACGCTCCTTCATTCGTAGATTACTGCTACACGATAGAAAAGACGTACAAGTGAAAATGGATTTAGTTTTACTGCAATTAGCATGCAGCAGAGCTGCCAAATAATGCCCAGATAATATACACGTTAATTCGAATGCGTTATGTAAACAAAGCAGCAATCCGTGGGCTATTAAGGACACTACGCGGTGCCTATCCATTTTCTATACCATGCCATTGTAACTATCATATCTTAGCGTTCGCATAGAGCACCTAGAGTTGTGACCTTGAACGCTCCTTCATAAGTAGATAACTCCTACACGATATAAAAGACGTTCAAGAGAAAACTGTCTAAGTTTTACTGCAATTAGTATGCAGCAGAGCTTTCAAAAAGTGCCCAAATAATATACACGTTAATTCGAACGCGTTTTGTACTCAAAGTAGCAATCCGCGGGCAATATAAGGCACTTCGCGGTGTCTATCCATTTTCTATACCATGCCATTGTAACTACCATATCTTAGTGTTCGCATACAGCGCCTAGAGTTGTGACCTTGAACGCTCCTTCATAAGTAGATAAGTCCTACACGATAGAGAAGACGTTCAAGAGAAAACGGTCTAAGTTTTACTACAGTTAGTATGCAGCAGAGCTTTACAAAAAAGCCCAAATAATATACACGTTAATTCGAACGCGTTTTGTACACAAAGTAGCAATCCGCGGGCTATATAAGGCATTTCGCGATGTCTATCCATGTTCTATACCATGCCAATGTAACTATCATATCTTAGGGGTTCGCATAGAGCACAAAGAGCTGTGACCTTGAACTCTCCTTCATTCGTAGATTACTGCTACACGATAGAAAAGACGTACAAGTGAAAATGGATTTAGTTTTACTGCAATTAGCATGCAGTAGAGCTGCCAAATAATGCCCATATAATATACGCGTTAATTCGAATGCGTTTTGTAAACAAAGCAGCAATCCGTGGGCTATTAAGGACACTTCGGGATGCCTATCCATTTTCTATACCATGCCATTGTAACTACCATATCTTAGCGTTCGCATACAGCACCTTGAGTTGTGACCTTGAACGCTCCTTCATAAGTAGATAACTCCCACACGATAGAAAAGACGTTCAAGAGAAAAAGGTCTAAGTTTTACTGCAATTAGTATGCAGCAGAACTTTCAGAAAATGCCCAAATAATATACACGTTAATTCGACCGCGTTTTGTACGCAAAGTAGCAATCCGCGGGCAATATAAGGCACTTTGCGATGTCTATCCATGTTCTACACCATGCCAATGTAACTATCATATCTTAGCGTTCGCCTAGAGCACCTAGAGTTGTGACCTTGAACGCTCCTTCATAAGTAGATTACTCCTACACGATAGAAAAGACGTTCAAGAGAAAACGGTCTTAGTTTTACTGCAATTAGTATGCAGCAGAGCTTTCAAAAAGTGCCCGAATAATATAGACGTCACTTCAAACGCGTTTTGTACGCAAAGTAGCAATCCGCGGGCTATATAAGGCACTTCGCGATGTCTATCCATGTTCTATACCATGCCAATGTAACTATCATATCTTAGCGTTCGCATAGAGCACCTAGAGTTGTGACCTTGAACGCTCTTTCATAAGTAGATAACTCCTACACGATAGAAAAGACGTTCAAGGGAAAATGGTCTAAGTTTTACGACAATTAGTATGCAGCAGAGCTTTCAAAAAGTGCCCAAATAATAAACAGGTCAATTCGAACGCGTTTTGTACGCAAAGTAGCAATCCGCGGTCTATATAAGGCACTTCGCGATGTCTATCCATGTTCTATACCATGCCAATGTAACTATCATATCTTAGCGTTCGCATAGAGCACCTAGAGTTGTGACCTTGAATGCTCCTTCATAAGTAGATAACTACTACACGATAGAAAAGACATACAAGTGAAAATGGATTTAGTTTTACTGCAATTAGCATGCAGCAGAGCTGCCAAGTAATGCCCAGATAATATACACGTTAATTCGAATGCGTTTTGTAAACAAAGCAGCAATCCGTGGGCTATAAAGGACACTTCGCGATTCTTATCCATTTTCTATACCATGCCATTGTAACTACCATATCTTAGTGTTCGCATACAGCGCCTAGAGTTGTGACCTTGAACGCTCCTTCATAAGTAGATAAGTCCTACACGATAGAAAAGACGTTCAAGAGAAAACGGTCTAAGTTTTACTACAGTTAGTACGCAGCAGAGCTTTAAAAAAGAGCCCAAATAATATATACGTTAATTCGAACGCGTTTTGTACGCAAAGAAGCAATCCGTGGGCTATATAAGGCACTTCGCGATGTCCATCCATGTTCTATACCATGTTAATGTTACTATCATATCTTAGGGTTCGCATAGAACAATTAGAGCTGTGACCTTGAACGCTCGTTCATAAGTAGATAACTCCTAGACGATAGAAAAGACGTTCAAGAGAAAACGGTCTAAGTTTTACTACAATTAGTATGCAGCAGAGCTTTCAAAAAGTGCCCAAATAATATACACGTCAATTCGAACGCGTTTTGTAAGCAAAGTAGCAATCCGCGGTCTATATAAGGCACTTCGCGATGTCTATCCATGTTCTATACCATGCCAATGTAACTAACATATCATAGCGTTCGCAAAGAGCACCTAGAGTTGTGACCTTGAACGCTCCTTCATAAGTAGATAACTACTACACGATAGAAAAGACGTACAAGTGAAAATGGAATTTGTTTTACTGAAACTAGCATGCAGCAGAGCTGCCAAATAATGCCCAGATGATATACACGAAAATTCTAATGGATTGTGTGAAGTGAAAATGGATTTAGTTTTACTGCAATTAGCATCCAGTAGAGCTGCCAAATAATGCCCATATAATATACCCGTTAATTCGAATGCGTTTTGTAAACAAAGCAGCAATCCGTGGGCTATTAAGGACACTTCGCGATGCCTATCCATTTTCTATACCATGCCATTGTAACTACCATATCTTAGCGTTCGCATACAGCACCTTGAGTTGTGACCTTGAACGCTCCATAAGTAGATAAGTCCTACACGATAGAAAAGACGTTCAAGAGAAAACGGTCTTAATTTTACTACAGTTAGTATGCAGCAGAGCTATAAAAAAGAGCCCAAATAATATATACGTTAATTCGAACGCGTTTTGTACGCAAAGTAGCAATCCGTGGGCTATATAAGGCACTTCGCGATGTCCATCCATGTTCTATACCATGCCATTGTAGCTACCATATCTTAGCGTTCGCATACAGCAAATAGAGTTGTGACCTTGAACGCTCCTTCATAAGTAGATAACTCCCACACCATAGAAAAGACGTTCAAGAGAAAACAGTCTAAGTTTAACTACAATTAGTTTGCAGCAGAGCTTTCAAAAAGTGCCCAAATAATATACACGTCAATTCGAACGCGTTTTGTACGCAAAGTAGCAATCCGCGGTCTATATAAGGCACTTCGCGATGTCTATCCATGTTCTATACCATGCCAAAGTAACTATCATATCATAGCGTTCGCATAGAGCACCTAGAGTTGTGACCTTGAACGCTCCTTCATAAGTAGATAACTACTACACGATAGAAAAGACGTACAAGTGAAAATGGAATTAGTTTTACTGAAACTAGCATGCAGCAGAGCTGCCAAATAATGCCCAGATGACATACACGAAAATTCTAATGCGTTTTGTAAACAAAGCAGCAATCCATGGGCTATTGAGGACACTTCGCGATGCCTTTCCATGTTCTACATTATGTCAATGTTACTATCATATCTTAGGGTTCGCATAGAGCACAAAGAGCTGTGACCTTGAACGCTCCATCATTCGTAGATTACTGCTACACGATAGAAAAGACTTACAAGTGAAAATGGATTTAGTTTTACTGCAATTGGCATGCAGTAGAGCTGCCAAATAATGCCCATATAATATACGCGTTAATTCGAATGCGTTTTGTAAACAAAGCAGCAATCCGTGGGCTATTAAGGACACTTCGCGATGCCTATCCATTTTCTATACCATGCCATTGTAACTACCATATCTAAGTGTTCGCATATAGCGCCTAGAGTTGTGACCTTGAACGCTCCTTCATAAGTAGAAAACTCCTACACGATAGAAAAGACGTTCAAGAGAAAACGGTCTTAGTTTTACTGCAATTAGTATGCAGCAGAGCTTTCAAAAAGTGCCCATTTAATGTACACGTTAGTTCGAACGCGTTTTGTACGCAATGTAGCAATCCGCGGGCTATATAAGGTATTTCGCGATGCCTATCCATTTTCTATACCATGCCATTGTAACTACCATATCTTAGCGTTCGCATACAGCACCTTGAGTTGTGACCTTGAACGCTCCTTCATAAGTAGATAACTCCCACACGATAGAAAAGACGTTCAAGAGAAAACGGTCTTAGTTTTACTGCAATTAGTAAGCAGCAGAACTTTCAGAAAATGCCCAAATAATATACACGTTAATTCGAACGCGTTTTGTACGCAAAGTGGCAATCCGTGGGCAATATAAGGCACTTCGCGATGTCTATCCATGTTCTATACCATGCCAATGTAACTATCATATCATAGCGTTCGCATAGAACACCTAGAGTTGTGACCTTGAACGCTCCTTCATAAGTAGATAACTCCTACACGATAGAAAAGACGTTCAAGAGAAAACGGTCTTAGTTTTACTGCAATTAGTATGCAGCAGAGCTTTCAAAAAGTGCCCGAATAATATACACGTCACTTCGAACGCGTTTTGTACGCAAAGTAGCAATCCGCGGGCTATATAAGGCACTTTGCGATGTCTATCCATGTTCTATACCATGCCAATGTAACTATCATATCTTAGCGTTCGCATAGAGCACCTAGAGATGTGACCTTGAACGCACCTTCATAAGTAGATAACTCCTACACGATAGAAAAGAAGTTCAAGAGAAATCGGTCTAAGTTTTACTGCAATTAGTATGCAGCAGCGCTGCCTAATAATGCCCAGATGATATACACGAAAATTCGAATGCGTTTTGTAAACAAAGCAGCAATCCGTGGGCTATTGAGGACACTTCGCGATGCCTTTCCATGTTCTACACTATGTCAATGTTACTATCATATCTTAGGGTTCGCATAGAGCACAAAGAGCTGTGACCTTGAACGCTCCTTCATTCGTAGATTACTGCTACACGATAGAAAAGACGTACAAGTGAAAATAGATTTAGTTTTACTGCAATTAGCATGCAGCAGAGCTACAAATAATGCCCAGATAATATATACGTTAATTCGAATGCGTTATGTAAACAGAGCAGCAATCCGTGGGCTATTAAGGACACTACGCGGTGCCTATCCATTTTCTATACCATGCCATTGTAACTATCATATCTTAGCGTTCGCATAGAGCACCTAGAGTTGTGACCTTGAACGCTCCTTCATAAGTAGATAACTCCTACACGATATAAAGGACGTTCAAGAGAAAACTGTCTAAGTTTTACTGCAATTAGTATGCAGCAGAGCTTTCAAAAAGTGCCCAAATAATATACACGTTAATTCGAACGCGTTTTGTACGCAAAGTAGCAATCCGCGGGCAATATAAGGCACTTCGCGGTGTCTATCCATTTTTTATACCATGCCATTGTAACTACCATATCTTAGTGTTCGCATACAGCGCCTAGAGTTGTGACCTTGAACGCTCCTTCATAAGTAAAAACTCCAACATGATAGAAAAGACGTTCAAGAGAAAACGGTCTTACTTTTACTGCAATTAGTATGCAGCAGTGCTTTCAAAAAGTGCCCATATAATATACACGTTAATTCGAACGCGTCTTGTACGCAATGTAGCAATCCGCGGGCTATATAAGGCATTTCGCGATGTCTATCCATGTTATATACCATGCCATTGTAACTACCATATCTTAGCGTTCGCATACAGTACCTAGAATTGTGACCTTGAATGCTCCTTCATAAGTAGATAACTACTACACGATAGAAAAGACATACAAGTGAAAATGGATTTAGTTTTACTGCAATTAGCATGCAGCAGAGCTGCCAAGTAATGCCCAGATAATATACACGTTAATTCGAACGCGTTTTGTACGCAAAGAAGCAATCCGTGGGTTATATAAGGCACTTCGCGATGTCCATCCATGTTCTATACCATGTCAATGTTACTATCATATCTTAGGGTTCGCATAGAACAATTAGAGCTGTGACCTTGAACGCTCGTTCATAAGTAGATAACTCCTACACGATAGAAAAGACGTTCAAGAGAAAACGGTCTAAGTTTTACTACAATTAGTATGCAGCAGAGCTTTCAAAAAGTGCCCAAAAAATATACACGTCAATTCGAACGCGTTTTGTACGCAAAGTAGCAATCCGTGGTCTATATAAGGCACTTCGCGATGTCTATCCATGTTCTATTCCATGCCAATGTAACTAACATATCATAGCGTTCGCATAGAGCACCTAGAGTTGTGACCTTGAACGCTCCTTCATAAGTAGATAACTACTACACGATGGAAAAGACGTACAAGTGAAAATGGAATTAGTTTTACTGAAACTAGCATGCAGCAGAGCTGCCAAATAATGCCCAGATGATATACACGAAAATTCTAATGCGTTTTGTAAACAAAGCAGCAATCCGTGGGCTATTGAGGACACTTCGCGATGCCTTTCCATGTTCTACATTATGTCAATGTTACTATCATATCTTAGGGTTCGCATAGAGCACAAAGAGCTGTGACCTTGAACGCTCCTTCATTCGTAGATTACTGCTACACGATAGAAAAGACGTACAAGTGAAAATGAATTTAGTTTTACTGCAATTAGCATGCAGTAGAGCTGCCAAATAATGCCCATATAATATACGCGTTAATTCGAATGCGTTTTGTAAACAAAGCAGCAATCCGTATTTTCTATACCATGCCATTGTAACTACCATATCTTAGCGTTCACATACAGCACCTTGAGTTGTGACCTTGAACGCTCCTTCATAAGTAGATAACTCCTACACGATAGAAAAGACGTTCAAGAGAAAACGGTCTTAGTTTTACTGCAATTAGTATGTAGCAGAGCTTTCAAAAAGTGCCAGAAATATATACACGTCACTTCGAACGAGTTTTGTACGCAAAGTAGCAATCCGCGGGCTATATAAGGCACTTCGCGATGTCTATCCATGTTCTATACCATGCCAATCAACCACTATCATATCTTAGCGTTCGCATAGAGCACCTAGAGATGTGACCTTGAACGCTCCTTCATAAGTAGATAACTCCTACACGATAGAATAGACGTTCAAGAGAAAACGGTCTAAGTTTTACTGCAACTAGTATGCAGCAGAACTTTCAGAAAATGCCCAAAAAATATACACGTTAATTCGAACGCGTTTTGTACGCAAAGTAGCAATCCGCGGGCAATATAAGGCACTTCGCGATGTCTATCCATGTTCTATACCATGCCAATGTAACTGTCATATCTTAGCGTTCGCATAGAGCACCTAGAGTTGTGACCTTGAAAGCTCCTTCATAAGTAGATAAATCCTACACGATAGAAAAGACGTTCAAAAGAAAACGGTCTCAGTTTTACTGCAATTAGTATGCAGCAGAGCTTTCAAAAAGTGCCCAAATAATATACACGTCAATTCGAACGCGTTTTGTACGCAAAGTAGCAATCCGCGGGCTATATAAGGCACTTCGCGATGTCTATCCATGTTCTATACCATGCCAATGTAACTATCATATCTTAGCGTTCGCATAGAGCACCTAGAGTTGTGATCTTGAACGCTCCTTCATAAGTAGATAACTCCTACACGGTAGAAAAGACGTTCAAGAGAAAACGGTCTAAGATTTACTGCAATTAATATGCAGCAGCGTTGCCTAATAATGCCCAGATGATATACACGAAAATTCGAATGCGTTTTGTAAACAATGCAGCAATCTGTGGGCTATTGAGGACACTTCGCGATGCCTTTCCATGTTCTACACTATGTCAATGTTACTATCATATCTTAGGGTTCGCATAGAGCACAAAGAGCTGTGACCTTGATCGCTCCTTCATTCGTAGATTACTGCTACACGATAGAAAAGACGTACAAGTGAAAATGGATTTAGTTTTACTGCAATTAGCATGCAGCAGAGCTGCCAAATAATGCCCAGATAATATACACGTTAATTCGAATGCGTTATGTAAACAAAGCAGCAATCCGTGGGCTATTAAGGACACTTCGCGATGCCTATCCATTTTCTATACCATGCCATTGTTACTACCATATCTTAGCGTTCGCATACAGCACCTTGAGTTGTGACCTTGAACGCTCCTTCATAAGTAGATAACTCCCACACGATAGAAAAGACGTTCAAGAGAAAACGGTCTAAGTTTTACTGCAATTAGTATGCAGCAGAACTTTCAGAACATGCCCAAATAATATACACGATAATTCGAACGCGTTTTGTACGCAAAGTAGCAATCCGCGGGCAATATAAGGCACTTCGCGATGTCTATCCATGTTCTATACCATGCCAATGTAATTATCATATCTTAGCGTTCGCATAGAGCACCTAGAGTTGTGACTTTGAACGCTCCTTCATAAGTAGATAAGTCCTACACGATAGAAAAGACGTTCAAGAGAAAACTGTCTAAGTTTTACTGCAATTAGTATGCAGCAGAGCTTTCAAAAAGTGCCCATATAATATACACATTAATTCGAACGCGTTTTGTACGCAATATAGCAATCCGCGGGCTATATAAGGCATTTCGCGATGTCTATCCATGTTCTATACCATGCCATTGTAACTACCATATCTTAGCGTTCGCATACAGTACCTAGAGTTGTGACCTTGAACGCTCCTTCATAAGTAGATAACTCCTACACGATAGAAAAGACGTTCAAGGGAAAACGGTATTAGTTTTACTACAATTAGTATGCAGCAGAACTTTCAGAACATGCCCAAATAATATACACGTTATTTCGAACGCGTTTTGTACGCAAAGTAGCAATCCGTGGGCTATATAAGGCACTTCGCGTTGTCCATCCATGTTCTACACCATGTCAATGTTACTATCATATCTTAGGGTTCGCATAGAACAATTAGAGCTGTGACCTTGAACGCTCGTTCATAAGTAGATAACTCCTACACGATAGAAAAGACGTTCAAGAGAAAACGGTCTAAGTTTTACTACAATTAGTATGCAGCAGAGCTTTCAAAAAGTGCCCAAATAATATACACGTCAATTCGAACGCGTTTTGTACGCAAAGTAGCAATCCGCGGTCTATATAAGGCACTTCGCGATGTCTATCCATGTTCTATACTATGCTAATGTAACTAACATATCATAGCGTTCGCATAGAGCACCTAGAGTTGTGACCTTGAACGCTCCTTCATAAGTAGATAACTTCATAAGTAGATATCCCACACGATAGAAAAGACGTTCAAGAGAAAACGGTCCAAGTTTTACTGCAATTAGTATGCAGCAGAACTTTCAGAATATGCCCAAATAATATACACGTTAATTCGAACGCGTTTTGTACGGAAAGTAGCAATCCGCGGGCAATATAAGGCACTTCGTGATGTCTATCCATGTTCTATACCATGCCAATGTAACTATCATATCTTAGCGTTCGCATTGAGCACCTAGAGTTGTGACCTTGAACGCTCCTTCATAAGTAGATAACTCCTACACGATAGAAAAGACGTTCAAGAGAAAACGGTCTTAGTTTTACTGCAATTAGTATGCAGCAGAGCTTTCAAAAAGTGCCCGAATAATATACACGTCTCTTCGAACGAGTTTTGTACGCAAAGTAGCAATCCGCGGGCTATATAAGGCACTTTGCGATGTCTATCCATGTTCTATACCATGCCAATGTAACTATCATATCTTAGCGTTCGCATAGAGCACCTAGAGATGTGACCTTGAACGCTCCTTCATAAGTAGGTAACTCCTACACGATAGAAAAGACGTTCAAGAGAAAACGGTCTAAGTTTTAGTGCAACTAGTATGCAGCAGAGCTTTCAAAAAGTGCCCATATAATATACACATTAATTCGAACGCGTTTTGTACGCAATATAGCAATCCGCGGGCTATATAAGGCATTTCGCGATGTCTATCCGTGTTCTATACCATGCCATTGTAACTACCATATCTTAGCGTTCGCATACAGTACCTAGAGTTGTGACCTTGAACGCTCCTTCATAAGTAGATAACTCCTACACGATAGAAAAGACGTTCAAGGGAAAACGGTATTAGTTTTACTACAATTAGTATGCAGCAGAGCTTTAAAAAAGAGCCCAAATAATATATACGTTAATTCGAACGCGTTTTGTATGCAAAGTAGCAATCCGTGGGCTATATAAGGCACTTCGCGATGTCCATCCATGTTCTACACCATGTCAATGTTACTATCATATCTTAGGGTTCGCATAGAGCAATTAGAGCTGTGACCTTGAACGCTCCTTCATAAGTAGATAACTACTACACGATAGAAAAGACGTACAAGTGAAAATGGAATTAGTTTTACTGAAACTAGCATGCAGCAGAGCTGCCAAATAATGCCCAGATGATATACACGAAAATTCTAATGCGTTTTGTAAACAAAGCAGCAATCCGTGGGCTATTGAGGACACTTCGCGATGCCTTTCCATGTTCTACATTATGTCAATGTTACTATCATATCTTAGGGTTCGCATAGAGCACAAAGAGCTGTGACCTTGAACGCTCCTTCACTTGTAGATTAATGCTACACGATAGAAAAGACGTACAAGTGAAAATGGATTTAGTTTTACTGCAATTAGCATGCAGTAGAGCTGCCAAATAATGCCCATATAATATACGCGTTAATTCGAATGCGCTTTGTAAACAAAGCAGCAATCCGTATTTTCTATACCATGCCATTGTAACTACCATATCTTAGCGTTCGCATACAGCACCTTGAGTTGTGACCTTGAACGCTCCTTCATAAGTAGATAACTCCCACACGATAGAAAAGACGTTCAAGAAAAAACGGTCTAAGTTTTATTGCAATTAGTATGCAGCAGAACTTTCAGAACATGCCCAAATAATATACACGTTATTTCGAACGCGTTTTGTACGCAAAGTAGCAATCCGTGGGCTATATAAGGCACTTCGCGTTGTCCATCCATGTTCTACACCATGTCAATGTTACTATCATATCTTAGGGTTCGCATAGAACAATTAGAGCTGTGACCTTGAACGCTCGTTCATAAGTAGATAACTCCTACACGATAGAAAAGACGTTCAAGAGAAAACGGTCTAAGTTTTACTACAATTAGTATGCAGCAGAGCTTTCAAAAAGTGCCCAAATAATATACACGTCAATTCGAACGCGTTTTGTACGCAAAGTAGCAATCCGCGGTCTATATAAGGCACTTCGCGATGTCTATCCATGTTCTATACTATGCTAATGTAACTAACATATCATAGCGTTCGCATAGAGCACCTAGAGTTGTGACCTTGAACGCTCCTTCATAAGTAGATAACTTCATAAGTAGATATCCCACACGATAGAAAAGACGTTCAAGAGAAAACGGTCCAAGTTTTACTGCAATTAGTATGCAGCAGAACTTTCAGAATATGCCCAAATAATATACACGTTAATTCGAACGCGTTTTGTACGGAAAGTAGCAATCCGCGGGCAATATAAGGCACTTCGTGATGTCTATCCATGTTCTATACCATGCCAATGTAACTATCATATCTTAGCGTTCGCATTGAGCACCTAGAGTTGTGACCTTGAACGCTCCTTCATAAGTAGATAACTCCTACACGATAGAAAAGACGTTCAAGAGAAAACGGTCTTAGTTTTACTGCAATTAGTATGCAGCAGAGCTTTCAAAAAGTGCCCGAATAATATACACGTCTCTTCGAACGAGTTTTGTACGCAAAGTAGCAATCCGCGGGCTATATAAGGCACTTTGCGATGTCTATCCATGTTCTATACCATGCCAATGTAACTATCATATCTTAGCGTTCGCATAGAGCACCTAGAGATGTGACCTTGAACGCTCCTTCATAAGTAGGTAACTCCTACACGATAGAAAAGACGTTCAAGAGAAAACGGTCTAAGTTTTAGTGCAACTAGTATGCAGCAGAACTTTCAGAAAATGCCCAAAAAATATACACGTTAATTCGAACGCGTTTTGTACGCAAAGTAGCAATCCGCGGGCAATATAAGGCACTTCGCGATGTCTATCCATGTTCTATACCATGCCAATGTAACTACCATATTTTAGCGTTTGCATACAGTACCTAGAGTTGTGACCTTGAACGCTCCTTCATAAGTAGATAAGTCCTACACGATAGAAAAGACGTTCAAGGGAAAACGGTCTTAGTTTTACTACAATTAGTATGCAGCAGAGCTTTAAAAAAGAGCCCAAATATTATATACGTTAATTCGAACGCGTTTTGTATGCAAAGTAGCAATCCGTGGGCTATATAAGGCACTTCGCGATGTCCATCCATGTTCTACACCATGTCAATGTTACTATCATATCTTAGGGTTCGCATAGAGCAATTAGAGCTGTGACCTTGAACGCTCCTTCATAAGTAGATAACTACTACACGATAGAAAAGACGTACAAGTGAAAATAGAATTAGTTCTACTGAAACTAGCATGCAGCAGAGCTGCCAAATAATGCCCAGATGATATACACGAAAATTCTAATGAGTTTTGTAAACAAAGCAGCAATCCGTGAGCTATTGAAGACACTTCGCGATGCCTTTCCATGTTCTACATTATGTCAATGTTACTATCATATCTTAGGGTTCGCATAGAGCACAAAGAGCTGTGACCTTGAACGCTCCTTCATTCGTAGATTACTGCAACACGATAGAAAAGACGTACAAGTGAAAATGGATTTAGTTTTACTGCAATTAGCATGCAGTAGAGCTGCCAAATAATGCCCATATAATATACGCGTTAATTCGAATGCGTTTTGTAAACAAAGCAGCAATCCGTGGGCTATTAAGGACACTTCGCGATGCCTATCCATTTTCTATACCATGCCATTGTAACTACCATATCTTAGCGTTCGCATACAGCACCTTGAGTTGTGACCTTGACCGCTCCTTCATAAGTAGATAACTCCCACACGATAGAAAAGACATTCAAGAGAAAACGGTCTAAGTTTTACTGCAATTAGTATGCAGCAGAACTTTCAGAACATGCCCAAATAATATACACGTCAATTCGAACGCGTTTTGTACGCAAAGTAGCAATCCGCGGGCAATATAAGGCACTTCGCGATGTCTATCCATGTTCTATACCATGCCAATGTAACTATCCTATCTTAGCGTTCGCATAGAGCACCTAGAGATGTGACCTTGAACGCTCCTTCATAAGTAGATAACTCCTACACGATAGAAAAGACGTTCAAGAGAAAACGGTCTTAGTTTTACTGCAATTAGTATGCAGCAGAGCTTTCAAAAAGTGCCCGAATAATATACACGTCACTTCGAACGAGTTTTGTACGCAAAGTAGCAATCCGCGGGCTATATAAGGCACTTCGCGATGTCTATCCATGTTCTATACCATGCCAATGTAACTATCATATCTTAGCGTTCACATAGAGCACCTAGAGATGTGACCTTGAACGCTCCTTCATAAGTAGATAACTCCTACACGATAGAAAAGACGTTCAAGAGAAAACGGTCTAAGTTTTACTGCAACTAGTATGCAGCAGAACTTTCAGAAAATGCCCAAAAAATATACACGTTAATTCGAACGCGTTTTGTACGCAAAGTAGCAATCCGCGGGCAATATAAGGCACTTCGCGATGTCTATCCATGTTCTATACCATGCCAATGTAACTGTCATATCTTAGCTTTCGCATAGAGCACCTAGAGTTGTGACCTTGAACGCTCCTTCATAAGTAGATAAATCCTACATGATAGAAAAGACGTTCAAAAGAAAACGGTCTCAGTTTTACTGCAATTAGTATGCAGCAGAGCTTTCAAAAAGTGCCCAAATAATATACACGTCAATTCGAAGGCGTTTTGTACGCAAAGTAGCAATCCGCGGGCTATATAAGGCACTTCGCGATGTCTATCCATGTTCTATACCATGCCAATGTAACTATCATATCTTAGCGTTCGCATAGAGCACCTAGAGTTGTGACCTTGAACGCTCCTTCATAAGTAGATAACTCCTACACGATAGAAAAGACGTTCAAGAGAAAGCGGTCTAAGTTTTACTGCAATTAGTATGCAGCAGCGCTGCCTAATAATGCCCAGATGATATACACGAAAATTCGAATGCGGTTTGTAAACAATGCAGCAATCCGTGGGCTATTGAAGACACTTCGCGATGCCTTTCCATGTTCTACACTATGTCAATGTTACTATCATATCTTAGGGTTCGCATAGAGCACAAAGAGCTGTGACCTTGAACGCTCCTTCATTCGTATATTACTGCTACACGATAGAAAAGACGTACAAGTGAAAATGGATTTAGTTTTACTGCAATTAGCATGCAGCAGAGCTGCCAAATAATGCCCAGATAATATACACGTTAATTCGAATGCGTTATGTAAATAAAGCAGCAATCCGTGGGCTATTAAGGACACTACGCGATGCCTATCCATTTTCTATACCATGCCATTGTAACTATCATATCTTAGCGTTCGCATAGAGCACCTAGAGTTGTGACCTTGAACGCTCCTTCATAAGTAGATAAGTCCTTTTGTACGCAAAGTAGCAATCCGCGGGCAATATAAGGCACTTCGCGATGTCTATCCATGTTCTATACCATGCCAATGTAACTATCATATCTTAGCTTTCGCATAGAGCACCTAGAGTTGTGACCTTGAACGCTCCTTCATAAGTAGATAAATCCTACACGATAGAAAAGACGTTCAAAAGAAAAGTCTTAGTTTTACTGCAATTAGTATGCAGCAGAGCTTTCAAAAAGTGCCCAAATAATATACACGTCAATTCGAACGCGTTTTGTACGCAAAGTAGCAATCCGCGGGCTATATAAGGCACTTCGCGATGTCTATCCATGTTCTATACCATGCCAATGTAACTATCATATCTTAGCGTTCGCATAGAGCACCTAGAGTTTTGACCTTGAACGCTCCTTCATAAGTAGATAACTCCTACACGATAGAAAAGACGTTCAAGAGAAAACGGTCTAAGTTTTACTGCAATTAGTATGCAGCAGCGCTGCCTAATAATGCCCAGATGATATACACGAAAATTCGAATGCGTTTTGTAAACAATGCAGCAATCCGTGGGCAATTGAGGACACTTCGCGATGCCTTTCCATGTTCTACACTATGTCAATGTTACTATCATATCTTAGGGTTCGCATAGAGCACAAAGAGCTGTGACCTTGAACGCTCCTTCATTCGTAGATTACTGCTACACGATAGAAAAGACGTACAAGTGAAAATGGATTTAGTTTTACTGCAATTAGCATGCAGCAGAGCTGCCAAATAATGCCCAGATAATATACACGTTAATTCGAATGCGTAATGTAAACAAAGCAGCAATCCGTGGGCTATTAAGGACATTACGCGATGCCTATCCATTTTCTATACCATGCCATTGTAACTATCATATCTTAGCGTTCGCATAGAGCACCTAGAGTTGTGACCTTGAACGCTCCTTCATAAGTAGATAAGTCCTACACGATAGAAAAGACGTTCAAGAGAAAACTGTCTAAGTTTTACTGCAATTAGTATGCAGAAGAGCTTTCAAAAAGTGCCCATAAAATATACACGTTAATTCGAACGCGTTTTGTACGCAATATAGCAATCCGCGGGCTATATAAGGCATTTCGCGATGTCTATCCATGTTCTATACCATGCCATTGTAACTACCATATCTTAGCGTTCGCATACAGTACCTAGAATTGTGACCTTGAACGCTCCTTCATAAGTAGATAACTCCTACACGATAGAAAAGACGTTCAAGGGAAAACGGTCTTAGTTTTACTACAATTAGTATGCAGCAGAGCTTTAAAAAAGAGCCCAAATAATATATACGTTAATTCGAACGCGTTTTGTATGCAAAGTAGCAATCCGTGGGCTATATAAGGCTTCGCGATGTCCATCCATGTTCTACACCATGTCAATGTTACTATCATATCTTAGGGTTCGCATAGAGCAATTAGAGCTGTGACCTTGAACGCTCCTTCATAAGTAGATAACTACTACACGATAGAAAAGACGTACAAATGAAAATGGAATTAGTTTTACTGAAACTAGCATGCAGCAGAGCTGCCAAATAATGCCCAGATGATATACACGAAAATTCTAATGCGTTTTGTAAACACAGCAGCAATCCGTGGGCTATTGAGGACACTTCGCGATGCCTTTCCATGTTCTACATTATGTCAATGTTACTATCATATCTTAGGGTTCGCATAGAGCACAAAGAGCTCTGACCTTGAGCGCTCCTTCATTCGTAGATTACTGCTACACGATAGAAAAGACGTACAAGTGATAATGGATTTAGTTTTACTGCAGTTAGCATGCAGTAGAGCTGCCAAATAATGACCATATAATATACGCGTTAATTCGAATGCGTCTTGTAAACAAAGCAGCAATCCGTGGGCTATTAAAGACACTTCGCGATGCCTATCCATTTTCTATACCATGCTATTGTAACTACCATATCTTAGCGTTCGCATACAGCACCTTGAGTTGTGACCTTGAACGCTCCTTCATAAGTAGATAACTCCCACACGATAGAAAAGACGTGGCACTTCGCGGTGTCTATCCATTTTCTATACCATGCCATTGTAACTACCATATCTTAGTGTTCGCATACAGCGCCTAGAGTTGTAACCTTGAACGCTCCTTCATAAGTAGAAAACTCCTACATGATAGAAAAGACGTTCAAGAGAAAACGGTCTAAGTTTTACTGCAATTAGTATGCGGCAGTGCTTTCAAAAAGTGCCCATATAATATACACGTTAATTCGAACGCGTTTTGTACGCAAAGTAGCAATCCGCGGACAATATTAGGCACTTCGCGATGTCTATCCATGTTCTATACCATGCCAATGTAACTATCATATCTTAGCGTTCGCATAGAGCACCTAGAGTTGTGACCTTGAACGCTCCTTCATAAGTAGATAACTCCTACACGATAGAAAAGACGTTCAAGAGAAAACGGTCTTAGTTTTACTGCAATTAGTATGCAGCAGAGCTTTCAAAAAGTGCCCAAATAATATACACGTCACTTCGAACGCGTTTTGTACGCAAAGTAGCAATCCGCGGGCTATATAAGGCACTTCGCGATGTCTATCCATGTTCTATACCATGCCAATGTAACTATCATATCTTAGCGTTCGCATAGAGCACCTAGAGTTGTGACCTTGAACGCTCCTTCATAAGTAGATAACTACTACACAATAGAAAAGACGTACAAGTGAAAATGGATTTAGTTTTACTGCAATTAGCATGCAGCAGAGCTGTCAAATAATGCCCCGATAATATACGCGATAATTCGAATGCGTTTTGTAAACAAAGCAGCAATCCGTGGGCTATTAAGGACACTTCGCGATGTCTAACCATGTTATATACCATGCCAATGTAACTATCATATCTTGGCGTTCGCCTAGAGCACCTAGAGTTGTGACCTTGAACGCTCCTTCATAAGTAGATAACTACTACACAATAGAAAAGACGTACAAGTGAAAATGGTTTTAGTTTTAGGGCAATTAGCATGCAGCAGAGCTGCCAAATAATGCCCAGATAATATATGCGTTAATTCTAATGCGTTTTGTAAACAAAGCAGCAATCCGTGGGCTATTAAGGACACTTTGCGATGCCTATCCATTTACTATACCATGCCATTGTAACTACCATATATTAGCGTTTGCATACAGCACCTAGAGTTGTGACCTTGACCGCTCCTTCATAAGTAGATAACTACTACACAATAGAAAAGACGTACAAGTGAAAATGGATTTAGTTTTACTGCAATTACCATGCAGCAGAGCTGCCAAATAATGCCCAGATAATATACGCGTAAATTCTAATGCGTTTTGTAAACAACGCAGCAATCCGTGGGCTATTAAGGACACTTCGCGATGCCTATCCATTTTCTATACCATGCCATTGTAACTACCATATCTTAGCGTTCGCATACAGTACCTAGAGTTGTGACCTTGAACGCTCCTTCATAAGTAGATAACTCCTTCACGATAGAAAAGACGTTCAAGAGAAAACGGTCTAAGATTTACTGCAATTAGTATGCAGCAGAGCTTTCAGAAAATGCCCAAATAATATACACGTTAATTCGAACCCGTTTTGTACGCAAAGTAGCAATCCGCGGGCAATACAAGGCACTTAGCGATGTCTATCTATGTTCTATTCCATGCCAATGAAACCATCATATCTTAGCGTTCGCATAGAGCTCCTAGAGTTGTGACCTTGAACGCTCCTTCATAAGTAGATATCTCCTACACGATATAAAAGACGTACAATAGAAAACGGACTAAGTTTTACTGCAATTAGCATGCAGCAGAGCTGCCAAATAATGCCGAGATAATATACGCGTTAATTCGAATGCGTTTTGTAAACAAAGCAGCAATCCGTGGGCTATTAAGGACACTTCGCGATGCCTATCCATTTTCTATACCATGCCATTGTAACTACCATATATTAGCGTTCGCATACAGTACCTAGAGTTGTGACCTTGAACGCTCCTTCATAAGTAGATAACTCTTACACAATAGAAAAGACGTTCAAGAGAAAACATTCTAAGTTTTACTGCAATTAGTATGCAGCAGAGCTATCAGAAAATGCCCAAATAATATACACGTTAATTCGAACCCGTTTTGTACGCAAAGAAGCAATCCGCGGGCAATATAAGGCACTTAGCGATGTCTATCTATATTCTATTCCATGCCAATGTTACTATCATTTCTTAGCGTTCGCATACAGCACCTAGAGTTGTGACCTTGAACGCTCCTTCATAAGTAGATAACTCCTACACGATAGAAAAAACGTTCAAGAGAAAACGGTCTAAGTTTTACTGCAATGTCTATCCATGTTCTATACCATGCCAATGTAACTATCATATCTTAGCGTTCGCATAGAGCACCTAGAGTTGTGACCTTGACCGCTCCTTCATAAGTAGATAACTATTACACAATAGAAAAGACGTACATGTGAAAATGGATTTAGTTTTACTGCAATTACCATGCAGCAGAGCTGCCAAATAATGCCCAGATAATATACACGTCAATTCTAATTCGTTTTGTAAACAAAGCAGCAATCCGTGGGCTATTAAGGACACTTCGCGATGTCTAACCATGTTAAATACCTTGCCAATGTAACTATCATATCTTAGCGTTCGCATAGAGCACCTAGAGTTGGGACCTTGAACGCTCCTTCATAAGTAGATAACTACTACACAATAGAAAAGACGTACAAGTGAAAATAGATTTAGTTTTACGGCCATTAGCATGCAGCAGAGCTGCCAAATAATGCCCAGATAATATACGCGTTAATTCTAATGCGTTTTGTAAACAAAGCAGCAATCCGTGGGCTATTAAGGACACTTTGCGATGCCTATCCATTTTCTATACCATGCCATTGTAACTACCATATATTAGCGTTTGAATACAGCACCTAGAGTTGTGACCTTGAACGCTCCTTCATATGTAGATAACTCATACACTATAGAAAAGACGTTGAAGAGAAAACGGTCTAAGTTTTACTGCAATTAGTATGCAGCAGAGCTTTCAAAAAGTACCCAATTAATATACACGTCAATTCGAACGCGTTTTGTACGCAAAGTAGCAATCCGCGGGCTATATAAGGCACTTCGCGATGTCTATCCATGTTCTATACCATGCCAGTGTAACTACCATATCTTAGCGTTCGCATAGAGCAACTAGAGTTGTGACCTTGAACACTCCTTCATAAGTAGATAACTTCTACACGATAGAAAAGACGTTCAAGAGAAATCGGTTTAAATTTTACTGCAATTAGTATGCAGCAGAGCTTTCAGAAAATGCCCAAATACACGTTAATTCGAACCCGTTTTGTACGCAAAGTGGCAATCCGCGGGCAATATTAGCGATGTCTATCTATGTTCTATACCATGCCCATGTAACTATCATATCTTAGAGTTCGCATACAGCACCTAGAGTTGTGACCTTGAACGCTCCTTCATAAGTAGATAACTCCTTCACGATAGAAAAGACGTTCAAGAGAAAACGGTCCAAGTTTTACTGAAATTAATATGCAGCAGAGCTTTCAGAAAATGCCCAAATAATATACACGTTAATTCGAACCCGTTTTGTACGCAAAGTAGCAATCCGCGGGCAATAAAAGGCACTTAGCGATGTCTATCTATGTTCTATACCATGCCAATGTAACTATCATATCTTAGCGTTCGCATACAGCACCTAGAGTTGTGACCTTGACCGCTCCTTCATAAGTAGATAACTACTACACAATAGAAAAGACGTACAAGTGAAAATGGATTTAGTTTTACTGCAATTACCATGCATCAGAGCTGCCAAATAATGCCCAGATAATATACGCGTTAATTCAAATGCGTTTTGTAAATAAAGCAGCAATCCGTGGGCTATTAAGGACACTTCGCGATGCCTATCCATGTTCTACACCATGTCAATGTTACTATCAAATCTTAGGGTTCGCATAGAGCACAAAGAGCTGTGACCTTGAACGCTCCTTCATATGTAGATAAGTCCTACACGATAGAAAAGACGTTGAAGAGAAAACGGTCCAAGTTTTACTGCAATTAGTATGCAGCAGAGCTTTCAGTAAATGCCCAAATAATATACACGTTAATTATAACGCGTTTTGTACGCAAAGTAGCAATCCGCGGGTAATATAAGGCACTTCACGATGTCTATCCATGTTCTATACCATGCCAATGTAACTATCATATCTTAGCGTTCGCATAGAGCACCTAGAGTTGTGACCTTGACCGCTCCTTCATAAGTAGATAACAACTACACAATAGAAAAGACGTACAAGTGAAAATGGATTTAGTTTTACTGCATTTACCATGCAGCAGAGCTGCCAAATAATGCCCAGATAATATACGCGTTAATTCTAATGCGTTTTGTAAACAAAGCAGCAATCCGTGGGCTATTAAGGACACTTTGCGATGCCTATCCATTTTCTATACCATGCCATTGTAAATACCATATCTTAGCGTTTGCATACAGCACCTAGAGTTGTGACCTTGAACGCTCCTTCATATGTAGATAACTCATACACGATAGAAAAGACGTTGAAGAGAAAACGGTCTAAGTTTTACTGCAATTAGTATGCAGCAGAGCTTTCAAAAAGTACCCAATTAATATACACGTCAATTCGAACGCGTTTTGTACGCAAAGTAGCAATCCGCGGGCTATATAAGGCACTTCGCGATGTCTATCCATGTTCTATACCATGCCAGTGTAACTACCATATCTTAGCGTTCGCATAGAGCAACTAGAGTTGTGACCTTGAACACTCCTTCATAAGTAGATAACTTCTACACGATAGAAAAGACGTTCAAGAGAAATCGGTTTAAATTTTACTGCAATTAGTATGCAGCAGAGCTTTCAGAAAATGCCCAAATACACGTTAATTCGAACCCGTTTTGTACGCAAAGTGGCAATCCGCGGGCAATATTAGCGATGTCTATCTATGTTCTATACCATGCCCATGTAACTATCATATCTTAGAGTTCGCATACAGCACCTAGAGTTGTGACCTTGAACGCTCCTTCATAAGTAGATAACTCCTTCACGATAGAAAAGACGTTCAAGAGAAAACGGTCCAAGTTTTACTGAAATTAATATGCAGCAGAGCTTTCAGAAAATGCCCAAATAATATACACGTTAATTCGAACCCGTTTTGTACGCAAAGTAGCAATCCGCGGGCAATAAAAGGCACTTAGCGATGTCTATCTATGTTCTATACCATGCCAATGTAACTATCATATCTTAGCGTTCGCATACAGCACCTAGAGTTGTGACCTTGACCGCTCCTTCATAAGTAGATAACTACTACACAATAGAAAAGACGTACAAGTGAAAATGGATTTAGTTTTACTGCAATTACCATGCATCAGAGCTGCCAAATAATGCCCAGATAATATACGCGTTAATTCAAATGCGTTTTGTAAACAAAGCAGCAATCCGTGGGCTATTAAGGACACTTCGCGATGCCTATCCATGTTCTACACCATGTCAATGTTACTATCAAATCTTAGGGTTCGCATAGAGCACAAAGAGCTGTGACCTTGAACGCTCCTTCATATGTAGATAAGTCCTACACGATAGAAAAGACGTTGAAGAGAAAACGGTCCAAGTTTTACTGCAATTAGTATGCAGCAGAGCTTTCAGTAAATGCCCAAATAATATACACGTTAATTATAACGCGTTTTGTACGCAAAGTTGCAATCCGCGGGCAATATAAGGCACTTCGCGATGTCTATCCATGTTCTATACCATGCCAATGTAACTATCATATCTTAGCGTTCGCATAGAGCACCTAGAGTTGTGACCTTGAACGATCCTTCATAAGTAGATAAATCCTACACGAGAGAAAAGACGTTCAAAAGAAAACGGTCTCAGTTTTACTGCAATTAGTATGCAGCAGAGCTTTCAAAAAGTGCCCCAATAATATACACGTCAATTCGAACGCGTTTTGTACGCAAAGTAGCAATCCGCGGACAATATTAGGCACTTCGCGATGTCTATCCATGTTCTATACCATGCCAATGTAACTATCATATCTTAGCGTTCGCATAGAGCACCTAGAGTTGTGACCTTGAACGCTCCTTCATAAGTAGATAACTCCTACACGATAGAAAAGACGTTCAAGAGAAAACGGTCTTAGTTTTACTGCAATTAGTATGCAGCAGAGCTTTCAAAAAGTGCCCAAATAATATACACGTCACTTCGAACGCGTTTTGTACGCAAAGTAGCAATCCGCGGGCTATATAAGGCACTTCGCGATGTCTATCCATGTTCTATACCATGCCAATGTAACTATCATATCTTAGCGTTCGCATAGAGCACCTAGAGTTGTGACCTTGAACGCTCCTTCATAAGTAGATAACTACTACACAATAGAAAAGACGTACAAGTGAAAATGGATTTAGTTTTACTGCAATTAGCATGCAGCAGAGCTGTCAAATAATGCCCCGATAATATACGCGATAATTCGAATGCGTTTTGTAAACAAAGCAGCAATCCGTGGGCTATTAAGGACACTTCGCGATGTCTAACCATGTTATATACCATGCCAATGTAACTATCATATCTTGGCGTTCGCCTAGAGCACCTAGAGTTGTGACCTTGAACGCTCCTTCATAAGTAGATAACTACTACACAATAGAAAAGACGTACAAGTGAAAATGGTTTTAGTTTTAGGGCAATTAGCATGCAGCAGAGCTGCCAAATAATGCCCAGATAATATATGCGTTAATTCTAATGCGTTTTGTAAACAAAGCAGCAATCCGTGGGCTATTAAGGACACTTTGCGATGCCTATCCATTTACTATACCATGCCATTGTAACTACCATATATTAGCGTTTGCATACAGCACCTAGAGTTGTGACCTTGACCGCTCCTTCATAAGTAGATAACTACTACACAATAGAAAAGACGTACAAGTGAAAATGGATTTAGTTTTACTGCAATTACCATGCAGCAGAGCTGCCAAATAATGCCCAGATAATATACGCGTAAATTCTAATGCGTTTTGTAAACAACGCAGCAATCCGTGGGCTATTAAGGACACTTCGCGATGCCTATCCATTTTCTATACCATGCCATTGTAACTACCATATCTTAGCGTTCGCATACAGTACCTAGAGTTGTGACCTTGAACGCTCCTTCATAAGTAGATAACTCCTTCACGATAGAAAAGACGTTCAAGAGAAAACGGTCTAAGATTTACTGCAATTAGTATGCAGCAGAGCTTTCAGAAAATGCCCAAATAATATACACGTTAATTCGAACCCGTTTTGTACGCAAAGTAGCAATCCGCGGGCAATACAAGGCACTTAGCGATGTCTATCTATGTTCTATTCCATGCCAATGAAACCATCATATCTTAGCGTTCGCATAGAGCTCCTAGAGTTGTGACCTTGAACGCTCCTTCATAAGTAGATATCTCCTACACGATATAAAAGACGTACAATAGAAAACGGACTAAGTTTTACTGCAATTAGCATGCAGCAGAGCTGCCAAATAATGCCGAGATAATATACGCGTTAATTCGAATGCGTTTTGTAAACAAAGCAGCAATCCGTGGGCTATTAAGGACACTTCGCGATGCCTATCCATTTTCTATACCATGCCATTGTAACTACCATATATTAGCGTTCGCATACAGTACCTAGAGTTGTGACCTTGAACGCTCCTTCATAAGTAGATAACTCTTACACAATAGAAAAGACGTTCAAGAGAAAACATTCTAAGTTTTACTGCAATTAGTATGCAGCAGAGCTATCAGAAAATGCCCAAATAATATACACGTTAATTCGAACCCGTTTTGTACGCAAAGAAGCAATCCGCGGGCAATATAAGGCACTTAGCGATGTCTATCTATATTCTATTCCATGCCAATGTTACTATCATTTCTTAGCGTTCGCCTAGAGCACCTAGAGTTGTGACCTTGAACGCTCCTTCATAAGTAGATAACTACTACACAATAGAAAAGACGTACAAGTGAAAATGGTTTTAGTTTTAGGGCAATTAGCATGCAGCAGAGCTGCCAAATAATGCCCAGATAATATATGCGTTAATTCTAATGCGTTTTGTAAACAAAGCAGCAATCCGTGGGCTATTAAGGACACTTTGCGATGCCTATCCATTTACTATACCATGCCATTGTAACTACCATATATTAGCGTTTGCATACAGCACCTAGAGTTGTGACCTTGACCGCTCCTTCATAAGTAGATAACTACTACACAATAGAAAAGACGTACAAGTGAAAATGGATTTAGTTTTACTGCAATTACCATGCAGCAGAGCTGCCAAATAATGCCCAGATAATATACGCGTAAATTCTAATGCGTTTTGTAAACAACGCAGCAATCCGTGGGCTATTAAGGACACTTCGCGATGCCTATCCATTTTCTATACCATGCCATTGTAACTACCATATCTTAGCGTTCGCATACAGTACCTAGAGTTGTGACCTTGAACGCTCCTTCATAAGTAGATAACTCCTTCACGATAGAAAAGACGTTCAAGAGAAAACGGTCTAAGATTTACTGCAATTAGTATGCAGCAGAGCTTTCAGAAAATGCCCAAATAATATACACGTTAATTCGAACCCGTTTTGTACGCAAAGTAGCAATCCGCGGGCAATACAAGGCACTTAGCGATGTCTATCTATGTTCTATTCCATGCCAATGAAACCATCATATCTTAGCGTTCGCATAGAGCTCCTAGAGTTGTGACCTTGAACGCTCCTTCATAAGTAGATATCTCCTACACGATATAAAAGACGTACAATAGAAAACGGACTAAGTTTTACTGCAATTAGCATGCAGCAGAGCTGCCAAATAATGCCGAGATAATATACGCGTTAATTCGAATGCGTTTTGTAAACAAAGCAGCAATCCGTGGGCTATTAAGGACACTTCGCGATGCCTATCCATTTTCTATACCATGCCATTGTAACTACCATATATTAGCGTTCGCATACAGTACCTAGAGTTGTGACCTTGAACGCTCCTTCATAAGTAGATAACTCTTACACAATAGAAAAGACGTTCAAGAGAAAACATTCTAAGTTTTACTGCAATTAGTATGCAGCAGAGCTATCAGAAAATGCCCAAATAATATACACGTTAATTCGAACCCGTTTTGTACGCAAAGAAGCAATCCGCGGGCAATATAAGGCACTTAGCGATGTCTATCTATATTCTATTCCATGCCAATGTTACTATCATTTCTTAGCGTTCGCATACAGCACCTAGAGTTGTGACCTTGAACGCTCCTTCATAAGTAGATAACTCCTACACGATAGAAAAAACGTTCAAGAGAAAACGGTCTAAGTTTTACTGCAATGTCTATCCATGTTCTATACCATGCCAATGTAACTATCATATCTTAGCGTTCGCATAGAGCACCTAGAGTTGTGACCTTGACCGCTCCTTCATAAGTAGATAACTATTACACAATAGAAAAGACGTACATGTGAAAATGGATTTAGTTTTACTGCAATTACCATGCAGCAGAGCTGCCAAATAATGCCCAGATAATATACACGTCAATTCTAATTCGTTTTGTAAACAAAGCAGCAATCCGTGGGCTATTAAGGACACTTCGCGATGTCTAACCATGTTAAATACCTTGCCAATGTAACTATCATATCTTAGCGTTCGCATAGAGCACCTAGAGTTGGGACCTTGAACGCTCCTTCATAAGTAGATAACTACTACACAATAGAAAAGACGTACAAGTGAAAATAGATTTAGTTTTACGGCCATTAGCATGCAGCAGAGCTGCCAAATAATGCCCAGATAATATACGCGTTAATTCTAATGCGTTTTGTAAACAAAGCAGCAATCCGTGGGCTATTAAGGACACTTTGCGATGCCTATCCATTTTCTATACCATGCCATTGTAACTACCATATATTAGCGTTTGAATACAGCACCTAGAGTTGTGACCTTGAACGCTCCTTCATATGTAGATAACTCATACACTATAGAAAAGACGTTGAAGAGAAAACGGTCTAAGTTTTACTGCAATTAGTATGCAGCAGAGCTTTCAAAAAGTACCCAATTAATATACACGTCAATTCGAACGCGTTTTGTACGCAAAGTAGCAATCCGCGGGCTATATAAGGCACTTCGCGATGTCTATCCATGTTCTATACCATGCCAGTGTAACTACCATATCTTAGCGTTCGCATAGAGCAACTAGAGTTGTGACCTTGAACACTCCTTCATAAGTAGATAACTTCTACACGATAGAAAAGACGTTCAAGAGAAATCGGTTTAAATTTTACTGCAATTAGTATGCAGCAGAGCTTTCAGAAAATGCCCAAATACACGTTAATTCGAACCCGTTTTGTACGCAAAGTGGCAATCCGCGGGCAATATTAGCGATGTCTATCTATGTTCTATACCATGCCCATGTAACTATCATATCTTAGAGTTCGCATACAGCACCTAGAGTTGTGACCTTGAACGCTCCTTCATAAGTAGATAACTCCTTCACGATAGAAAAGACGTTCAAGAGAAAACGGTCCAAGTTTTACTGAAATTAATATGCAGCAGAGCTTTCAGAAAATGCCCAAATAATATACACGTTAATTCGAACCCGTTTTGTACGCAAAGTAGCAATCCGCGGGCAATAAAAGGCACTTAGCGATGTCTATCTATGTTCTATACCATGCCAATGTAACTATCATATCTTAGCGTTCGCATACAGCACCTAGAGTTGTGACCTTGACCGCTCCTTCATAAGTAGATAACTACTACACAATAGAAAAGACGTACAAGTGAAAATGGATTTAGTTTTACTGCAATTACCATGCATCAGAGCTGCCAAATAATGCCCAGATAATATACGCGTTAATTCAAATGCGTTTTGTAAATAAAGCAGCAATCCGTGGGCTATTAAGGACACTTCGCGATGCCTATCCATGTTCTACACCATGTCAATGTTACTATCAAATCTTAGGGTTCGCATAGAGCACAAAGAGCTGTGACCTTGAACGCTCCTTCATATGTAGATAAGTCCTACACGATAGAAAAGACGTTGAAGAGAAAACGGTCCAAGTTTTACTGCAATTAGTATGCAGCAGAGCTTTCAGTAAATGCCCAAATAATATACACGTTAATTATAACGCGTTTTGTACGCAAAGTAGCAATCCGCGGGTAATATAAGGCACTTCACGATGTCTATCCATGTTCTATACCATGCCAATGTAACTATCATATCTTAGCGTTCGCATAGAGCACCTAGAGTTGTGACCTTGACCGCTCCTTCATAAGTAGATAACAACTACACAATAGAAAAGACGTACAAGTGAAAATGGATTTAGTTTTACTGCATTTACCATGCAGCAGAGCTGCCAAATAATGCCCAGATAATATACGCGTTAATTCTAATGCGTTTTGTAAACAAAGCAGCAATCCGTGGGCTATTAAGGACACTTTGCGATGCCTATCCATTTTCTATACCATGCCATTGTAAATACCATATCTTAGCGTTTGCATACAGCACCTAGAGTTGTGACCTTGAACGCTCCTTCATATGTAGATAACTCATACACGATAGAAAAGACGTTGAAGAGAAAACGGTCTAAGTTTTACTGCAATTAGTATGCAGCAGAGCTTTCAAAAAGTACCCAATTAATATACACGTCAATTCGAACGCGTTTTGTACGCAAAGTAGCAATCCGCGGGCTATATAAGGCACTTCGCGATGTCTATCCATGTTCTATACCATGCCAGTGTAACTACCATATCTTAGCGTTCGCATAGAGCAACTAGAGTTGTGACCTTGAACACTCCTTCATAAGTAGATAACTTCTACACGATAGAAAAGACGTTCAAGAGAAATCGGTTTAAATTTTACTGCAATTAGTATGCAGCAGAGCTTTCAGAAAATGCCCAAATACACGTTAATTCGAACCCGTTTTGTACGCAAAGTGGCAATCCGCGGGCAATATTAGCGATGTCTATCTATGTTCTATACCATGCCCATGTAACTATCATATCTTAGAGTTCGCATACAGCACCTAGAGTTGTGACCTTGAACGCTCCTTCATAAGTAGATAACTCCTTCACGATAGAAAAGACGTTCAAGAGAAAACGGTCCAAGTTTTACTGAAATTAATATGCAGCAGAGCTTTCAGAAAATGCCCAAATAATATACACGTTAATTCGAACCCGTTTTGTACGCAAAGTAGCAATCCGCGGGCAATAAAAGGCACTTAGCGATGTCTATCTATGTTCTATACCATGCCAATGTAACTATCATATCTTAGCGTTCGCATACAGCACCTAGAGTTGTGACCTTGACCGCTCCTTCATAAGTAGATAACTACTACACAATAGAAAAGACGTACAAGTGAAAATGGATTTAGTTTTACTGCAATTACCATGCATCAGAGCTGCCAAATAATGCCCAGATAATATACGCGTTAATTCAAATGCGTTTTGTAAACAAAGCAGCAATCCGTGGGCTATTAAGGACACTTCGCGATGCCTATCCATGTTCTACACCATGTCAATGTTACTATCAAATCTTAGGGTTCGCATAGAGCACAAAGAGCTGTGACCTTGAACGCTCCTTCATATGTAGATAAGTCCTACACGATAGAAAAGACGTTGAAGAGAAAACGGTCCAAGTTTTACTGCAATTAGTATGCAGCAGAGCTTTCAGTAAATGCCCAAATAATATACACGTTAATTATAACGCGTTTTGTACGCAAAGTTGCAATCCGCGGGCAATATAAGGCACTTCGCGATGTCTATCCATGTTCTATACCATGCCAATGTAACTATCATATCTTAGCGTTCGCATAGAGCACCTAGAGTTGTGACCTTGAACGATCCTTCATAAGTAGATAAATCCTACACGAGAGAAAAGACGTTCAAAAGAAAACGGTCTCAGTTTTACTGCAATTAGTATGCAGCAGAGCTTTCAAAAAGTGCCCCAATAATATACACGTCAATTCGAACGCGTTTTGTACGCAAAGTAGCAATCCGCGGGCTATATAAGGCACTTCGCGATGTCTATCCATGTTCTATACCATGCCAATGTAACTATCATATCTTAGCGTTCGCATAGAGCACCTAGAGTTGTGACCTTGGTGAAAATGGATTTAGTTTTACTGCAATTAGCGTGCAGTAGAGCTGCCAAATAATGCCCATATAATATACGCGTTAATTCGAATGCGTTTTGTAAATAAAGCAGCAATCCGTGAGCTATTAAGGACACTTCGCGATGCCTATCCATTTTCTATACCATGCCATTGTAACTACCATATCTTAGGGTTCGCATATAGCGCCTAGAGTTGTGACCTTGAACGCTCCTTCATAAGTAGAAAACTCCTACACGATAGAAAAGACGTTCAAGAGAAAACGGTCTAAGTTTTACTGCAATTAGTATGCAGCAGTGCTTTCAAAAAGTGCCCATTTAATGTACACGTTAATTCGAACGCGTTTTGTACGCAATGTAGCAATCCGCGGGGAATATAAGGTATTTGGCGATGTCTATCCATGTTCTATACCATGCCATTGTAACTACCATATCTTAGCGTTCGCATACAGCACCTAGAGTTGTGACCTTGAACGCTCCTTCATGAGTAGAAAACTCCGAAAACTCCTACACGATAGAAAAGACGTTCAAGAGAAAACTGTCTAAGTTTTACTGCAATTAGTATGCAGCAGAGCTTTCAAAAAGTGCCCAAATAAAATACACGTTAATTCGAACGCGTTTTGTATGCAAACTAGCAATCCGTGGGCTATATAAGGCACTTCGCGATGTCCATCCATGTTCTACACCATGTCAATGTTACTATCATATCTTAGGGTTCGCATAGAGCAATTAGAGCTGTGACCTTGAACGCTCCTTCATAAGTAGATTACTGCTACACGATAGAAAAGACGTACAAGTGAAAATGGATTTAGTTTTACTGAAACTAGCATGCAGCAGAGCTGCCAAATAATGCCCAGATGATATACACCAAAATTCTAATGCGTTTTGTAAACAAAGCAGCAATCCGTGGGCTATTGAGGACACTTCGCGATGCCTTTCCATGTTCTACATTATGTCAATATTACTATCATATCTTAGGGTTCGCATAGAGCACAAAGAGCTGTGACCTTGAACGCTCCTTCATTCGTAGATTACTGCTACACGATAGAAAAGACGTACAAGTGAAAATGGATTTAGTTTTACTGCAATTAGCATGCAGTAGAGCTGCCAAATAATGCCCATATAATATACGCGTTAATTCGAATGCCTTTTGTAAACAAAGCAGCAATCCGTATTTTCTATACCATGCCATTGTAACTACCATATCTTAGCGTTCGCATACAGCACCTTGAGTTGTGACCTTGAACGCTCCTTCATAAGTAGATAACTCCCACACGATAGAAAAGACGTTCAAGAGAAAACGGTCTAAGTTTAACTGCAATTAGTATGCAGCAGAACTTTCAGAAAATGCCCAAAAAATATACACGTTAATTCGAACGCGTTTTGTACGCAAAGTAGCAATCCGCGGGCAATATAAGGCACTTCGCGATGTCTATCCATGTTCTATACCATGCCAATGTAACTATCATGTCTTAGCGTTCGCATAGAGCACCTAGAGTTGTGACCTTGAACGATCCTTCATAAGTAGATAAATCCTACACGATAGAAAAGACGTTCAAAAGAAAACGGTCTTAGTTTTACTGCAATTAGTATGCAGCAGAGCTTTCAAAAAGTGCCCAGATAATATACACGTCAATTCGAACGCGTTTTGTACGCAAAGTAGCAATCCGCGGGGTATATAAGGCACTTCGCGATGTCTATCCATGTTCTATACCATGCCAATGTAACTATCATATCTTAGCGTTCGCATAGAGCACCTAGAGATGTGACCTTGAACGCTCCTTCATAAGTAGATAACTCCTACACAATAGAAAAGACGTTCAAGAGAAAACGGTCTAAGTTTTACTACAGTTAGTATGCAGCAGAGCTTTAAAAAAGGGCCCAAATAATATATACGTTAATTCGAACGCGTTTTGTATGCAAAGTAGCAAGCCGTGGGCTATATAAGGCACTTCGCGATGTCCATCCATGTTCTACACCATGTCAATGTTACTATCATATCTTAGGGTTCGCATAGAACAATTAGAGCTGTGACCTTGAACGTTCGTTCATAAGTAGATAACTCCTACACGATAGAAAAGACGTTCAAGAGAAAACGGTCTAAGTTTTACTACAATTAGTATGCAGCAGAGCTTTCAAAAAGTGCCCAAATAATATACACGTCAATTCGAACGCGTTTTGTACGCAAAGTAGCAATCCGCGGTCTATATAAGGCACTTCGCGATGTCTATCCATGTTCTATACCATGCCAATGTAACTAACATATCATAGCGTTCGCATAGAGCACCTAGAGTTGTGACCTTGAACGCTCCTTCATAAGTAGATAACTACTACACGATAGAAAAGACGTACAAGTGAAAATGGAATTAGTTTTAGTGAAACTAGCATGCAGAAGAGCTGCCAAATAATGCCCAGATGATATACACGAAAATTCTAATGCGTTTTGTAAACAAAGCAGCAATCCGTGGGCTATTGAAGACACCTCGCGATGCCTTTCCATGTTCTACATTATGTCAATGTTACTATCATATCTTAGGGTTCGCATAGAGCACAAAGAGCTGTGACCTTGAACGCTCCTTCATTCGTAGATTACTGCTACACGATAGAAAAGACGTACAAGTGAAAATGGATTTAGTTTTACTGCAATTAGCATGCAGTAGAGCTGCCAAATAATGCCCATATAATATACGCGTTAATTCGAATGCGTTTTGTAAACAAAGCAGCAATCCGTGGGCTATTGAGGACACTTCGCGATGCCTATCTATTTTCTATACCATGCCATTGTAACTACCATATCTTAGCGTTCGCATACAGCACCCTGAGTTGTGACCTTGAACGCTCCTTCATAAGTAGATAACTCCCACACGATAGAAATGACGTTCAAGAGAAAACGGTCTAAGATTTACTGCAATTAGTATGCAGCAGAACTTTCAGAACATGCCCAAATAATATACACGTTAATTCGAACGCGTTCTGTACGCAAAGTAGCAATCCGCGGGCAATATAAGGCACTTCGCGATGTCTATTCATGTTCTATACCATGCCAATGTAACTATCATATCTTAGCGTTCGCATAGAGCACCTAGAGTTGTGACCTTGAACGCTCCTTCATAAGTAGATAACTCCTACACGATAGAAAAGACGTTCAAGAGAAAACGGTCTTAGTTTTACTGCAATTAGTATGCAGCAGAGCTTTCAAAAAGTGCCCGAATAATATACACGTCACTTCGAACGCATTTTGTAGGCAAAGTCGCAATCCGCGGGCTATATAAGGCACTTCGCGATGTCTATCCATGTTCTATACCATGCCAATGTAACTATCATATCTTAGCGTTCGCATAGAGCACCTAGAGATGTGACCTTGAACGCTCCTTCATAAGTAGATAACTCCTACACGATAGAAAATACGTTCAAGAGAAAACGGTCTAAGTTTTACTGCAACTAGTATGCAGCAGAACTTTCAGAAAATGCCCAAAAAATATACACGTTAATTCGAACGCGTTTTGTACGCAAAGTAGCAATCCGCGGGCAATATAAGGCACTTCGCGATGTCTATCCATGTTCTATACCATGCCAATGTAACTATCATATCTTAGCGTTCGCATAGAGCACCTAGAGTTGTGACCTTGAACGATCCTTCATAAGTAGATAAATCCTACACGATAGAAAAGACGTTCAAAATAAAACGGTCTTAGTTTTACTGCAATTAGTATGCAGCAGAGCTTTCAAAAAGTGCCCAAATAATATACACGTCAATTCGAACGCGTTTTGAACGCAAAGTAGCAATCCGCGGGCTATATAAAGCACTTCGCGATGTCTATCCATGTTCTATACCATGCCAATGTAACTATCATATCTTAGCGTTCGCATAGAGCCCCTAGAGTTGTGACCTTGAACGCTCCTTCATAAGTAGATAACTCCTAAACGATAGAAAAGACGTTCAAGAGAAAACGGTCTAAGTTTTACTGCAATTAGTATGCGCAGCAGCGCTGCCTAATAATGCCCAGATGATATACACGAAAATTCGAATACGTTTTGTAAACAATGCAGCAATCCGTGGGCTATTGAAGACACTTCGCGATGCCTTTCCATGTTCTACACTATGTCAATGTTACTATCATATCTTAGGGTTCGCATAGAGCACAAAGAGCTGTGACCTTGAATGCTCCTTTATTCGTATATTACTGCTACACGATAGAAAAGACGTACAAGTGAAAATGGATTTAGTTTTACTGCAATTAGCATGCAGCAGAGCTGCCAAATAATGCCCAGATAATTTACACGTCAATTCGAATGCGTTATGTAAACAAAGCAGCAATCCGTGGGCTATTAAGGACACTACGCGATGCCTATCCATTTTCTATACCATGCCATTGTAACTATCATATCTTAGCGTTCGCATAGAGCACCTAGAGTTGTGACCTTGAACGCTCCTTCATAAGTAGATAACTCCTACAAGATAGAAAAGACGTTCAAGAGAAAACTGTCTAAGTTTTACTGCAATTAGTATGCAGCAGAGCTTTCAAAAAGTGCCCATATAATATACACGTTAATTCGAACGCGTTTTGTACGCAATGTAGCAATCCGCGGGCTATATAAGGCATTTCGCGATGTCTATCCATGTTCTATACCATGCCATTGTAACTACCATATCTTAGCGTTCGCATACAGTACCTAGAGTTGTGACCTTGAACGCTCCTTCATAAGTAGATAACTCCTACACGATAGAAAAGACGTTCAAGGGAAAACGGTCTTAGTTTTACTACAATTAGTATGCAGCAGAGCTTTAAAAAAGAGCCCAAATAATATATACGTTAATTCGAACGCGTTTTGTATGCAAAGTAGCAATCCGTGGGCTATATAAGGCACTTCGCGCTGTCCATCCATGTTCTACACCATGTCAATGTTACTATCATATCTTAGGGTTCGCATAGAGCAATTAGAGCTGTGACCTTGAACGCTCCTTCATAAGTAGATAACTACTACACGATAGAAAAGACGTACAAGTGAAAATGGATTTAGTTTTACTGCAATTAGCATGCAGTAGGGATGCCAAATAATGCCCATATAATATACGCGTCAATTCGAATGCGTTTTGTAAACATAGCAGCAATCCGTATTTTCTATACCATGCCATTGTAACTACCATATCTTAGCGTTCGCATACAGCACCTTGAGTTGTGACCTTGAACGCTCCTTCATAAGTAGATAACTCCCACACGATAGAAAAGACGTTCAAGAGAAAACGGTCTAAGTTTTACTGCAATTAGTATGCAGCAGAACTTTCAGAACATGCCCAAATAATATACACGTTAATTCGAACGCGTTTTGTACGCAAAGTAGCAATCCGCGGGCAATATAAGGCACTTCGCGATGTCTATCCATGTTCTATACCATGCCAATGTAACTATCATATCTTAGCGTTCGCATAGAGCACCTAGAGTTGTGACCTTGAACGATCCTTCATAAGTAGATAAATCCTACACGATAGAAAAGACGTTCAAAAGAAAACGGTCTTAGTTTTACTGCAATTAGTATGCAGCAGAGCTTTGAAAAAGTGCCCAAATAATATACACGTCAATTCGAACGCGTTTTGTACGCAAAGTAGCAATCCGCGGGCTATATAAGGCACTTCGCGATGTCTATCCATGTTCTATACCATGCCAATGTAACTATCATATCTTAGCGTTCGCATAGAGCCCCTAGAGTTGTGACCTTGAACGCTCCTTCATAAGTAGATAAGTCCTACACGATAGAAAAGACGTTCAAGAGAAAACGGTCTAAGTTTTACTGCAATTAGTATGCGCAGCAGCGCTGCCTAATAATGCCCAGATGATATACACGAAAATTCGAATACGTTTTGTAAACAATGCAGCAATCCGTGGGCTATTGAAGACACTTCGCGATGCCTTTCCATGTTCTACACTATGTCAATGTTACTATCATATCTTAGGGTTCGCATAGAGCACAAAGAGCTGTGACCTTGAACGCTCCTTCATTCGTATATTACTGCTACACGATAGAAAAGACGTACAAGTGAAAATGGATTTAGTTTTACTGCAATTAGCATGCAGCAGAGCTGCCATATAATGCCCAGATAATATACACGTTAATTCGAATGCGTTATGTAAACAAAGCAGCAATCCGTGGGCTATTAAGGACACTACGCGATGCCTATCCATTTTCTATACCATGCCATTGTAACTATCATATCTTAGCGTTCGCATAGAGCACCTAGAGTTGTGACCTTGAACGCTCCTTCATAAGTAGATAACTCCTACACGATAGAAAAGACGTTCAAGAGAAAACTGTCTAAGTTTTACTGCAATTGGTATGCAGCAGAGCTTTCAAAAAGTGCCCATATAATATACACGTTAATTCGAACGCGTTTTGTACGCAATGTAGCAATCCGCGGGCTATATAAGGCATTTCGCGATGTCTATCCATGTTCTATACCATGCCATTGTAACTACCATATCTTAGCGTTCGCATACAGTACCTAGAGTTGTGACCTTGAACGCTCCTTCATAAGTAGATAACTCCTACACGATAGAAAAGACGTTCAAGGGAAAACGGTCTTAGTTTTACTACAATTAGTATGCAGCAGAGCTTTAAAAAAGAGCCCAAATAATATATACGTTAATTCGAACGCGTTTTGTATGCAAAGTAGCAATCCGTGGGCTATATAAGGCACTTCGCGCTGTCCATCCATGTTCTACACCATGTCAATGTTACTATCATATCTTAGGGTTCGCATAGAGCAATTAGAGCTGTGACCTTGAACGCTCCTTCATAAGTAGATAACTACTACACGATAGAAAAGACGTACATGTGAAAATGGATTTAGTTTTACTGCAATTAGCATGCAGAAGAGCTGCCAAATAATGCCCATATAATATACGCGTTAATTCGAATGCGTTTTGTAAACATAGCAGCAATCCGTATTTTCTATACCATGCCATTGTAACTACCATATCTTAGCGTTCGCATACAGCACCTTGAGTTGTGACCTTGAACCCTCCTTCATAAGTAGATAACTCCCACACGATAGAAAAGACGTTCAAGAGAAAACGGTCTAAGTTTTACTGCAATTAGTATGCAGCAGAACTTTCAGAATATGCCCAAATAATATACACGTTAATTCGAACGCGTTTTGTCCGCAAAGTAGCAATCCGCGGGCAATATAAGGCACTTCGCGATGTCTATCCATGTTCTATACCATGCCAATGTAACTATCATATCTTAGCGTTCGCATAGAGCACCTAGAGTTGTGACCTTGAACGCTCCTTCATAAGTAGATAACTCCTACAAGATAGAAAAGACGTTCAAGAGAAAACGGTCTTAGTTTTACTGCAATTAGTATGCAGCAGAGCTTTCAAAAAGTGCCCGAATAATATACACGTCACTTCGAACGAGTTTTGTACGCAAAGTAGCAATCCGCGGGCTATATAAGGCACTTCGCGATGTCTATTCATGTTCTATACCATGACAATGTAACTATCATATCTTAGCGTTCGCATAGAGCACCTAGAGATGTGACCTTGAACGCTCCTTCATAAGTAGATAACTCCTACACGATAGAAAAGACGTTCAAGAGAAAACGGTCTAAGTTTTACTACAGTTAGTATGCAGCAGAGCTTTAAAAAAGAGCCCAAATAATATATACGTTAATTCGAACGCGTTTTGTATGCAAAGTAGCAAGCCGTGGGCTATATAAGGCACTTCGCGATGTCCATCCATGTTCTACACCATGTCAATGTTACTATCATATCTTAGGGTTCGCATAGAACAATTAGAGCTGTGACCTTGAACGCTCGTTCATAAGTAGATAACTCCTACACGATAGAAAAGACGTTCAAGAGAAAACGGTCTAAGTTTTACTACAATTAGTATGCAGCAGAGCTTTCAAAAAGTGCCCAAATAATATACACGTCAATTCGAACGCGTTTTGTACGCAAAGTAGCAATCCGCGGTCTATAAAGGCACTTCGCGATGTCTATCCATGTTCTATACCATGCCAATGTAACTAACATATCATAGCGTTCGCATAGAGCACCTAGAGTTGTGACCTTGAACGCTCCTTCATAAGTAGATAACTACTACACGATAGAAAAGACGTACAAGTGAAAATGGTTTTAGTTTTACGGCAATTAGCATGCAGCAGAGCTGCCAAATAATGCCCAGATAATATACGCGTTAATTCTAATGCGTTTTGTAAACAAAGCAGCAATCCGTGGGCTATTAAGGACACTTTGCGATGCCTATCCATTTACTATACCATGCCATTGTAACTACCATATATTAGCGTTTGCATACAGCACCTAGAGTTGTGACCTTGACCGCTCCTTCATAAGTAGATAACTACTACACAATAGAAAAGACGTACAAGTGAAAATGGATTTAGTTTTACTGCAATTACCATGCAGCAGAGCTGCCAAATAATGCCCAGATAATATACGCGTAATTCTAATCCGTTTTGTAAACAAAGCAGCAATCCGTGGGCTATTAAGGACACTTCGCGATGTCTATCCATTTTCTATACCATGCCATTGTAACTACCATATCTTAGCTTTCGAATACAGGACCCAGAGTTGTGACCTTGAACGCTCCTTCATAAGTAGATAACTCTTACACGATAGATAGACGTTCAAGGGAAAACGGTCTAAGTTTTACTACAATTAGTATGCAGCAGAGCTTTCAAAAAGAGCCCAAATAATATAAACGTTAATTCGAACGCGTTTTGTACGCAAAGTAGCAATCCATGGGCTATATAAGGCACTTCGCGATGTCTATCCATGTTCTATACCATGCCATTGTAACTACCATATCTTAGCGTTCGTATACAGCAAATAGAGTTGTGACCTTGAACGCTCCTTCATAAGTAGATAACTCCCACACGATAGAAAAGACGTTCAAGAGAAAACGGTCTAAGTTTTACTACAATTAGTATGCAGCAGAGCTTTCAAAAAGTGCCCAGATAATATACACGTCAATTCGAACGCGTTTTGAACGCAAAGTAGCAATCCGCGGACTATATAAGGCACTTCGCGATGTCTATCCATGTTCTATACCATGCCAATGTAACTAACATATCATAGCGTTCGCATAGAGCACCTAGAGTTGTGACCTTGAACGCTCCTTCATATGTAGATAACTACTACACGATAGAAAAGACGTACAAGTGAAAATGGAATTAGTTTTACTGAAACTAGCATGCAGCAGAGCTGCCAAATAATGCCCAGATGATATACACGAAAATTCTAATGCGTTTTGTAAACAAAGCAGCAATCCGTGGGCTATTGAGGACACTTCGCGATGCCTTTCATGTTCTACATTATGTCAATGTTACTATCATATCTTAGGGTTCGCATAGAGCACAAAGAGCTCTGACCTTGAGCGCTCCTTCATTCGTAGATTACTGCTACACGATAGAAAAGACGTACAAGTGATAATGGATTTAGTTTTACTGCAGTTAGCATGCAGTAGAGCTGCCAAATAATGACCATATAATATACGCGTTAATTCGAATGCGTCTTGTAAACAAAGCAGCAATCCGTGGGCTATTAAGGACACTTCGCGATGCCTATCCATTTTCTATACCATGCTATTGTAACTACCATATCTTAGCGTTCGCATACAGCACCTTGAGTTGTGACCTTGAACGCTCCTTCATAAGTAGATAACTCCCACACGATAGAAAAGACGTGGCACTTCGCGGTGTCTATCCATTTTCTATACCATGCCATTGTAACTACCATATCTTAGTGTTCGCATACAGCGCCTAGAGTTGTAACCTTGAACGCTCCTTCATAAGTAGAAAACTCCTACATGATAGAAAAGACGTTCAAGAGAAAACGTTCTAAGTTTTACTGCAATTAGTATGCGGCAGTGCTTTCAAAAAGTGCCCATATAATATACACGTTAATTCGAACGCGTTTTGTACGCAATGTAGCAATCCGTGGCCTATTAAGGACACTACGCGATGCCTATCCGTTTTCTATACCATGCCTTGTAACTACCATATCTTATCATTCGCATACAGCAACTAGAGTTGTGACCTTGAACGCTCCTTCATAAGTAGATAACTCCTACACGATAGAAAAGACGTTCAAGAGAAAATGGTCTAAGTTTTACTGCAATTAGTATGCAGCAGAGCTTTCAAAAGTGCCCAAATAATATACACGTTAATTCGAAGGCGTTTTGTACGCAAAGTAGCAATCCGCGGGCAATATAACGCACTTCGCGATGTCTATCCATGTTCTATACCATGCCAATGTAACTATCATATCTTAGCGTTCGCATACAGCACCTAGAGTTGTGAGCTTGAACGCTCCTTCATAAGTAGATAACTCCTACACGATAGAAAAGACGTTCAAGAGAAAACGGTCTTAGTTTTACTGCAATTAGTATGCAGCAGAACTATCAGAAAATGCCCAAATAATATACACGTTAATTCGAACGCGTTATGTACGCAAAGTAGCAATCCGCGGACAATATTAGGCACTTCGCGATGTCTATCCATGTTCTATACCATGCCAATGTAACTATCATATCTTAGCGTTCGCATAGAGCACCTAGAGTTGTGACCTTGAACGCTCCTACATAAGTAGATAACTCCTACACGATAGAAAAGACGTTCAAGAGAAAACGGTCTTAGTTTTACTGCAATTAGTATGCAGCAGAGCTTTCAAAAAGTGCCCAAATAATATACACGTCACTTCGAACGCGTTTTGTACGCAAAGTAGCAATCCGCGGGCTATATAAGGCACTTCGCGATGTCTATCCATGTTCCATACCATGCCAATGTAACTATCATATCTTAGCGTTCGCATAGAGCACCTAGAGTTGTGACCTTGAACGCTCCTACATAAGAAGATTACTCCTACACGATAGAAAAGACGTTCAAGAGAAAACGGTCTTAGTTTTACTGCAATTAGTATGCAGCAGAAATATCAGAAAATGCCCAAATAATATTCACGTTAATTCGAACGCGTTTTGTACGCAAAGTAGCAATCCGCGGACAATATTAGGCACTTCGCGATGTCTATACATGTTCTATTCCATGCCAATGTAACTATCATATCTTAGCGTTCGCATAGAGCACCTAGAGTTGTGACCTTGAACGCTCCTTCATAAGTAGATAACTCCTACACGATAGAAAAGACGTTCAAGAGAAAACGGTCTTAGTTTTACTGCAATTAGTATGCAGCAGAGCTTTCAAAAAGTGCCCAAATAATATACACGTCACTTCGAACGCGTTTTGTACGCAAAGTAGCAATCCGCGGGCTATATAAGGCACTTCGCGATGTCTATCCATGTTCTATACCATGCCAATGTAACTATCATATCTTAGCGTTCGCATACAGCACCTAGAGTTGTGAGCTTGAACGCTCCTTCATAAGTAGATAACTCCTACACGATAGAAAAGACGTTCAAGAGAAAACGGTCTTAGTTTTACTGCAATTAGTATGCAGCAGAGCTTTCAAAAAGTGCCCAAATAATATACACGTCACTTCGAACGCGTTTTGTACGCAAAGTAGCAATCCGCGGGCTATATAAGGCACTTCGCGATGTCTATCCATGTTCCATACCATGCCAATGTAACTATCATATCTTAGCGTTCGCATAGAGCGCCTAGAGTTGTGACCTTGAACGCTCCTACATAAGAAGATTACTCCTACACGATAGAAAAGACGTTCAAGAGAAAACGGTCTTAGTTTTACTGCAATTAGTATGCAGCAGAACTATCAGAAAATGCCCAAATAATATACACGTTAATTCGAAAGCGTTTTGTACGCAAAGTAGCAATCCGCGGACAATATTAGGCACTTCGCGATGTCTATCTTGAACCTTGATGTGACCTTGAACGCTCCTTCATAAGTAGATAACTACTACACAATAGAAAAGACGTACAAGTGAAAATGGATTTAGTTTTACTGCATTTACCATGCAGCAGAGCTGCCAAATAATGCCCAGATAATATACGCGTTAATTCTAATGCGTTTTGTAAACAAAGCAGCAATCCGTTGGCTATTAAGGACACTTCGCGATGCCTATCCTTGTTCTACACCATGTCAATGTAACTATCATATCTTAGCGTTCTCATAGAGCACCTAGAGTTGCGATCTTGAACGCTCCTTCATTCGTAGATTACTGCTACAAGATAGAAAAGACGTACAAGTGAAAATGGATTTAGTTTTACTGCAATTAGCATGCAGCAGAGCTGCCAAATAATGCCCAGATAATATACGCGTTAATTCGAATGCGTTTTGTAAACAAAGCAGCAATCCGTGGGCTATTAAGGACACTTCGCGATGCCTATCCATGTTCTACACCATGTCAATGTTACTATCATATCTTAGGGTTCGCATAGAGCACAAAGAGCTGTGACCTTGAACGCTCCTTCATTCGTAGATTACTGCTACACGATAGAAAAGACGTACAAGTGAAAATGGATTTAGTTTTACGGCAATTAGCATGCAGCAGAGCTGCCACATAATGCCCAGATAATATACGAGTTAATTCTAATCCGTTTTGTAAACAAAGCAGCATTCCGTGGGCTATTAAGGACACTTTGCGATGCCTATCCATTTACTATACCATGCCATTGTAACCACCATATATTAGCGTTTGCATACAGCACCTAGAGTTGTGCCCTTGACCGCTCCTTCATTCGTAGATTACTGCTACACGATAGAAAAGACGTACAAGTGAAAATGGATTTAGTTTTACTGCAATTAGCACGCAGCAGAGCTGTCAAATAATGCCCCGATAATATACGCGATAATTCGAATGCGTTTTGTAAACAAAGCAGCAATCCGTGGGCTATTAAGGACACTTAGCGATGTCTAACCATGTTATATACCATGCCAATGTAACTATCATATCTTAGCGTTCGCATAGAGCACCTAGAGTTGTGACCTTGAATGCTCCTTCATAAGTAGATAACTACTACACAATAGAAAAGACGTACAAGTGAAAATGGTTTTAGTTTTATGGCAATTAGCATGCAGCAGAGCTGCCAAATAATGCCCAGATAATATACGCGTTAATTCTAATGCGTTTTGTAAACAAAGCAGCAATCCGTGGGCTATTAAGGACACTTTGCGATGCCTGTCCATTTACTATACCATGCCATTGTAACTACCATATATTAGCGTTTGCATACAGCACCTAGAGTTGTGACCTTGACCGCTCCTTCATAAGTAGATAACTACTACACAATAGAAAAGACGTACAAGTGAAAATGGATTTAGTTTTACTGCAATTACCATGCAGCAGAGCTGCCAAATAATGCCCAGATAATATACGCGTAATTCTAATCCGTTTTGTAAACAAAGCAGCAATCCGTGGGCTATTAAGGACACTTCGCGATGTCTATCCATTTTCTATACCATGCCATTGTAACTACCATATCTTAGCTTTCGAATACAGGACCCAGAGTTGTGACCTTGAACGCTCCTTCATAAGTAGATAACTCTTACACGATAGATAGACGTTAAAGAGAAAACGGTCTAAGTTTTACTACAATTAGTATGCAGCAGAGCTTTCAAAAAGAGCCCAAATAATATATACGTTAATTCGAACGCGTTTTGTACGCAAAGTAGCAATCCATGGGCTATATAAGGCACTTCGCGATGTCTATCCATGTTCTATACCATGCCATTGTAACTACCATATATTAGCGTTCGTATACAGCAAATAGAGTTGTGACCTTGAACGCTCCTTCATAAGTAGATAACTCCCACACGATAGAAAAGACGTTCAAGAGAAAACGGTCTAAGTTTTACTACAATTAGTATGCAGCAGAGCTTTCAAAAAGTGCCCAGATAATATACACGTCAATTCGAACGCGTTTTGAACGCAAAGTAGCAATCCGCGGTCTATATAAGGCACTTCGCGATGTCTATCCATGTTCTATACCATGCCAATGTAACTAACATATCATAGCGTTCGCATAGAGCACCTAGAGTTGTGACCTTGAACGCTCCTTCATATGTAGATAACTACTACACGATAGAAAAACGTACAAGTGAAAATGGAATTAGTTTTACTGAAACTAGCATGCAGCAGAGCTGCCAAATAATGCCCAGATGATATACACGAAAATTCTAATGCGTTTTGTAAACAAAGCAGCAATCCGTGGGCTATTGAGGACACTTCGCGATGCCTTTCACGTTCTACATTATGTCAATGTTACTATCATATCTTAGGGTTCGCATAGAGCACAAAGAGCTCTGACCTTGAGCGCTCCTTCATTCGTAGATTACTGCTACATGATAGAAAAGACGTACAAGTGAAAATGGATTTAGTTTTACTGCAATTACCATGCATCAGAGCTGCCAAATAATGCCCAGATAATATACGCGTTAATTCAAATGCGTTTTGTAAACAAAGCAGCAATCCGTGGGCTATTAAGGACACTTCGCGATGCCTATCCATGTTCTACACCATGTCAATGTTACTATCATATCTTAGGGTTCGCATAGAGCACAAAGAGCTGTGACCTTGAACGCTCCTTCATTCGTAGATTACTGCTACACGATAGAAAAGACGTACAAGTGAAAATGGATTTAGTTTTACCGCAATTAGCATGCAGCAGAGCAGCCAAATAATGCCCAGATAATATACGCGTTAAACCTAATGCGTTTTGTAAACAAAGCAGCAATCCGTGGGCTATTAAGGACACTTTGTTATGCCTATCCATTTTCTATACCATGCCATTGTAACTACCATTTCTTAGCGTTTGCATACAGCACCTAGAGTTGTGACCTTGAACGCTCCTTCATATGTGGATAACTCCTACACGATAGAAAAGACATTGAAGAGAAAACGGTCTAAGTTTTACTGCAATTAGTATGCAGCAGAGCTTTCAAAAAGTACCCAATTAATATACACGTCAATTCGAACGCGTTTTGTACGCAAAGTAGCAATCCGCGGGCTATATAAGGCACTTCGCGATGTCTATCCATGTTCCATACCATGCCAATGTAACTACCATATCTTAGCGTTCGCATAGAGCACCTAGAGTTGTGACCTTGAACACTCCTTCATAAGTAGATAACTCATACACGATAGAAAAGACGTTCACGAGAAAACGGTCTAAATTTTACTGCAATTAGTATGCAGCAGAGCTTTCAGTAAATTCCCAAATAATATACACGTTAATTCGAACGCGTTTTGTATGCAAAGTAGCAATCCGCGGGTAATATAAGGCACTTCACGATTTCTATCCATGTTCTATACCATGCCAATGTAACTATCTTATCATAGCGTTGGCATAGAGCACCTAGAGTTGTGACCTTGACCGCTCCTTCATAAGTAGATAACTACTACACAATAGAAAAGACGTTCAAGAGAAAACGGTCTTAATTTTACTGCAATTAGTATGCAGCAAAGCTTTTAGAAAATGCCCAAATAATATACACGTTAATTCGAATCCGTTTTGTACACAAAGTAGCAATCCGCGGGCAATATTAGCGATGTCTATCTATGTTCTATACCATGCCAATGCAACTATCATATCTTAGAGTTCCCATACAGCACCTAGAGTTGTGACCTTGAACGCTCCTTCATAAGTAGATAACTCCTTCACGATAGAAAAGACGTTCAAGAGAAAACGGTCTAAGTTTTACTGCAATTAGTATGCAGCAGAGCTTTCAGAAAATGCCCAAATAATATACACGTTAATTCGAACCCGTTTTGTACGCAAAGTATCAATCCGCGGGCTATATAAGGCACTTCGCGATGTCTATCCATGTTCTATACCATGCCATTGTAACTACCATATCTTAGCGATCGCATACAGCAAATAGAGTTGTGACCTTGAACGCTCCTTCATAAGTAGATAACTCCCACACGATAGAAAAGACGTTCAAGAGAAAACGGTCTAAGTTTTGCTGCAATTAGTATGCAGCAGAGCTTTAAAAAAGAGCCCAAATAATATATACGTTAATTCGAACACGTTTTGCACGCAAAGTAGCAATCCGCGGGTTATATAAGGCACTTGATGTCCATCCATGTTCTATACCATGTCAATGTTACTATCATATCTTAGGGTTCGCATAGAACAATTAGAGCTGTGACCTTGAACGGTCGTTCATAAGTTGATAACTCCTACACGATAGAAAAGACGTACAAGAGAAAACGGTCTAAGTTTTACTACAATTAGTATGCAGCAGAGCTTTCAAAAAGTGCCCAGATAATATACACGTCAATTCGAACGCGTTTTGAACGCAAAGTAGCAATCCGCGGTCTATATAAGGCACTTCGCGATGTCTATCCATGTTCTATACCATGCCAATGTAACTAACATATCATAGCGTTCGCATAGAGCACCTAGAGTTGTGACCTTGAACGCTCCTTCATATGTAGATAACTACTACACGATAGAAAAGACGTACAAGTGAAAATGGAATTAGTTTTACTGAAACTAGCATGCAGCAGAGCTGCCAAATAATGCCCAGATGATATACACGAAAATTCTAATGCGTTTTGTAAACACAGCAGCAATCCGTGGGCTATTGAGGACACTTCGCGATGCCTTTCCATGTTCTACATTATGTCAATGTTACTATCATATCTTAGGGTTCGCATAGAGCACAAAGAGCTCTGACCTTGAGCGCTCCTTCATTCGTAGATTACTGCTACACGATAGAAAAGACGTACAAGTGATAATGGATTTAGTTTTACTGCAGTTAGCATGCAGTAGAGCTGCCAAATAATGACCATATAATATACGCGTTAATTCGAATGCGTCTTGTAAACAAAGCAGCAATCCGTGGGCTATTAAAGACACTTCGCGATGCCTATCCATTTTCTATACCATGCTATTGTAACTACCATATCTTAGCGTTCGCATACAGCACCTTGAGTTGTGACCTTGAACGCTCCTTCATAAGTAGATAACTCCCACACGATAGAAAAGACGTGGCACTTCGCGGTGTCTATCCATTTTCTATACCATGCCATTGTAACTACCATATCTTAGTGTTCGCATACAGCGCCTAGAGTTGTAACCTTGAACGCTCCTTCATAAGTAGAAAACTCCTACATGATAGAAAAGACGTTCAAGAGAAAACGGTCTAAGTTTTACTGCAATTAGTATGCGGCAGTGCTTTCAAAAAGTGCCCATATAATATACACGTTAATTCGAACGCGTTTTGTACGCAATGTAGCAATCCGTGGCCTATTAAGGACACTACGCGATGCCTATCCGTTTTCTATACCATGCCTTGTAACTACCATATCTTATCATTCGCATACAGCAACTAGAGTTGTGACCTTGAACGCTCCTTCATAAGTAGATAACTCCTACACGATAGAAAAGACGTTCAAGAGAAAATGGTCTAAGTTTTACTGCAATTAGTATGCAGCAGAGCTTTCAAAAGTGCCCAAATAATATACACGTTAATTCGAAGGCGTTTTGTACGCAAAGTAGCAATCCGCGGGCAATATAACGCACTTCGCGATGTCTATCCATGTTCTATACCATGCCAATGTAACTATCATATCTTAGCGTTCGCATACAGCACCTAGAGTTGTGAGCTTGAACGCTCCTTCATAAGTAGATAACTCCTACACGATAGAAAAGACGTTCAAGAGAAAACGGTCTTAGTTTTACTGCAATTAGTATGCAGCAGAACTATCAGAAAATGCCCAAATAATATACACGTTAATTCGAACGCGTTATGTACGCAAAGTAGCAATCCGCGGACAATATTAGGCACTTCGCGATGTCTATCCATGTTCTATACCATGCCAATGTAACTATCATATCTTAGCGTTCGCATAGAGCACCTAGAGTTGTGACCTTGAACGCTCCTACATAAGTAGATAACTCCTACACGATAGAAAAGACGTTCAAGAGAAAACGGTCTTAGTTTTACTGCAATTAGTATGCAGCAGAGCTTTCAAAAAGTGCCCAAATAATATACACGTCACTTCGAACGCGTTTTGTACGCAAAGTAGCAATCCGCGGGCTATATAAGGCACTTCGCGATGTCTATCCATGTTCCATACCATGCCAATGTAACTATCATATCTTAGCGTTCGCATAGAGCACCTAGAGTTGTGACCTTGAACGCTCCTACATAAGAAGATTACTCCTACACGATAGAAAAGACGTTCAAGAGAAAACGGTCTTAGTTTTACTGCAATTAGTATGCAGCAGAAATATCAGAAAATGCCCAAATAATATTCACGTTAATTCGAACGCGTTTTGTACGCAAAGTAGCAATCCGCGGACAATATTAGGCACTTCGCGATGTCTATACATGTTCTATTCCATGCCAATGTAACTATCATATCTTAGCGTTCGCATAGAGCACCTAGAGTTGTGACCTTGAACGCTCCTTCATAAGTAGATAACTCCTACACGATAGAAAAGACGTTCAAGAGAAAACGGTCTTAGTTTTACTGCAATTAGTATGCAGCAGAGCTTTCAAAAAGTGCCCAAATAATATACACGTCACTTCGAACGCGTTTTGTACGCAAAGTAGCAATCCGCGGGCTATATAAGGCACTTCGCGATGTCTATCCATGTTCTATACCATGCCAATGTAACTATCATATCTTAGCGTTCGCATACAGCACCTAGAGTTGTGAGCTTGAACGCTCCTTCATAAGTAGATAACTCCTACACGATAGAAAAGACGTTCAAGAGAAAACGGTCTTAGTTTTACTGCAATTAGTATGCAGCAGAGCTTTCAAAAAGTGCCCAAATAATATACACGTCACTTCGAACGCGTTTTGTACGCAAAGTAGCAATCCGCGGGCTATATAAGGCACTTCGCGATGTCTATCCATGTTCCATACCATGCCAATGTAACTATCATATCTTAGCGTTCGCATAGAGCGCCTAGAGTTGTGACCTTGAACGCTCCTACATAAGAAGATTACTCCTACACGATAGAAAAGACGTTCAAGAGAAAACGGTCTTAGTTTTACTGCAATTAGTATGCAGCAGAACTATCAGAAAATGCCCAAATAATATACACGTTAATTCGAAAGCGTTTTGTACGCAAAGTAGCAATCCGCGGACAATATTAGGCACTTCGCGATGTCTATCTTGAACCTTGATGTGACCTTGAACGCTCCTTCATAAGTAGATAACTACTACACAATAGAAAAGACGTACAAGTGAAAATGGATTTAGTTTTACTGCATTTACCATGCAGCAGAGCTGCCAAATAATGCCCAGATAATATACGCGTTAATTCTAATGCGTTTTGTAAACAAAGCAGCAATCCGTTGGCTATTAAGGACACTTCGCGATGCCTATCCTTGTTCTACACCATGTCAATGTAACTATCATATCTTAGCGTTCTCATAGAGCACCTAGAGTTGCGATCTTGAACGCTCCTTCATTCGTAGATTACTGCTACAAGATAGAAAAGACGTACAAGTGAAAATGGATTTAGTTTTACTGCAATTAGCATGCAGCAGAGCTGCCAAATAATGCCCAGATAATATACGCGTTAATTCGAATGCGTTTTGTAAACAAAGCAGCAATCCGTGGGCTATTAAGGACACTTCGCGATGCCTATCCATGTTCTACACCATGTCAATGTTACTATCATATCTTAGGGTTCGCATAGAGCACAAAGAGCTGTGACCTTGAACGCTCCTTCATTCGTAGATTACTGCTACACGATAGAAAAGACGTACAAGTGAAAATGGATTTAGTTTTACGGCAATTAGCATGCAGCAGAGCTGCCACATAATGCCCAGATAATATACGAGTTAATTCTAATCCGTTTTGTAAACAAAGCAGCATTCCGTGGGCTATTAAGGACACTTTGCGATGCCTATCCATTTACTATACCATGCCATTGTAACCACCATATATTAGCGTTTGCATACAGCACCTAGAGTTGTGCCCTTGACCGCTCCTTCATTCGTAGATTACTGCTACACGATAGAAAAGACGTACAAGTGAAAATGGATTTAGTTTTACTGCAATTAGCACGCAGCAGAGCTGTCAAATAATGCCCCGATAATATACGCGATAATTCGAATGCGTTTTGTAAACAAAGCAGCAATCCGTGGGCTATTAAGGACACTTAGCGATGTCTAACCATGTTATATACCATGCCAATGTAACTATCATATCTTAGCGTTCGCATAGAGCACCTAGAGTTGTGACCTTGAATGCTCCTTCATAAGTAGATAACTACTACACAATAGAAAAGACGTACAAGTGAAAATGGTTTTAGTTTTATGGCAATTAGCATGCAGCAGAGCTGCCAAATAATGCCCAGATAATATACGCGTTAATTCTAATGCGTTTTGTAAACAAAGCAGCAATCCGTGGGCTATTAAGGACACTTTGCGATGCCTGTCCATTTACTATACCATGCCATTGTAACTACCATATATTAGCGTTTGCATACAGCACCTAGAGTTGTGACCTTGACCGCTCCTTCATAAGTAGATAACTACTACACAATAGAAAAGACGTACAAGTGAAAATGGATTTAGTTTTACTGCAATTACCATGCAGCAGAGCTGCCAAATAATGCCCAGATAATATACGCGTAATTCTAATCCGTTTTGTAAACAAAGCAGCAATCCGTGGGCTATTAAGGACACTTCGCGATGTCTATCCATTTTCTATACCATGCCATTGTAACTACCATATCTTAGCTTTCGAATACAGGACCCAGAGTTGTGACCTTGAACGCTCCTTCATAAGTAGATAACTCTTACACGATAGATAGACGTTAAAGAGAAAACGGTCTAAGTTTTACTACAATTAGTATGCAGCAGAGCTTTCAAAAAGAGCCCAAATAATATATACGTTAATTCGAACGCGTTTTGTACGCAAAGTAGCAATCCATGGGCTATATAAGGCACTTCGCGATGTCTATCCATGTTCTATACCATGCCATTGTAACTACCATATATTAGCGTTCGTATACAGCAAATAGAGTTGTGACCTTGAACGCTCCTTCATAAGTAGATAACTCCCACACGATAGAAAAGACGTTCAAGAGAAAACGGTCTAAGTTTTACTACAATTAGTATGCAGCAGAGCTTTCAAAAAGTGCCCAGATAATATACACGTCAATTCGAACGCGTTTTGAACGCAAAGTAGCAATCCGCGGTCTATATAAGGCACTTCGCGATGTCTATCCATGTTCTATACCATGCCAATGTAACTAACATATCATAGCGTTCGCATAGAGCACCTAGAGTTGTGACCTTGAACGCTCCTTCATATGTAGATAACTACTACACGATAGAAAAACGTACAAGTGAAAATGGAATTAGTTTTACTGAAACTAGCATGCAGCAGAGCTGCCAAATAATGCCCAGATGATATACACGAAAATTCTAATGCGTTTTGTAAACAAAGCAGCAATCCGTGGGCTATTGAGGACACTTCGCGATGCCTTTCACGTTCTACATTATGTCAATGTTACTATCATATCTTAGGGTTCGCATAGAGCACAAAGAGCTCTGACCTTGAGCGCTCCTTCATTCGTAGATTACTGCTACATGATAGAAAAGACGTACAAGTGAAAATGGATTTAGTTTTACTGCAATTACCATGCATCAGAGCTGCCAAATAATGCCCAGATAATATACGCGTTAATTCAAATGCGTTTTGTAAACAAAGCAGCAATCCGTGGGCTATTAAGGACACTTCGCGATGCCTATCCATGTTCTACACCATGTCAATGTTACTATCATATCTTAGGGTTCGCATAGAGCACAAAGAGCTGTGACCTTGAACGCTCCTTCATTCGTAGATTACTGCTACACGATAGAAAAGACGTACAAGTGAAAATGGATTTAGTTTTACCGCAATTAGCATGCAGCAGAGCAGCCAAATAATGCCCAGATAATATACGCGTTAAACCTAATGCGTTTTGTAAACAAAGCAGCAATCCGTGGGCTATTAAGGACACTTTGTTATGCCTATCCATTTTCTATACCATGCCATTGTAACTACCATTTCTTAGCGTTTGCATACAGCACCTAGAGTTGTGACCTTGAACGCTCCTTCATATGTGGATAACTCCTACACGATAGAAAAGACATTGAAGAGAAAACGGTCTAAGTTTTACTGCAATTAGTATGCAGCAGAGCTTTCAAAAAGTACCCAATTAATATACACGTCAATTCGAACGCGTTTTGTACGCAAAGTAGCAATCCGCGGGCTATATAAGGCACTTCGCGATGTCTATCCATGTTCCATACCATGCCAATGTAACTACCATATCTTAGCGTTCGCATAGAGCACCTAGAGTTGTGACCTTGAACACTCCTTCATAAGTAGATAACTCATACACGATAGAAAAGACGTTCACGAGAAAACGGTCTAAATTTTACTGCAATTAGTATGCAGCAGAGCTTTCAGTAAATTCCCAAATAATATACACGTTAATTCGAACGCGTTTTGTATGCAAAGTAGCAATCCGCGGGTAATATAAGGCACTTCACGATTTCTATCCATGTTCTATACCATGCCAATGTAACTATCTTATCATAGCGTTGGCATAGAGCACCTAGAGTTGTGACCTTGACCGCTCCTTCATAAGTAGATAACTACTACACAATAGAAAAGACGTTCAAGAGAAAACGGTCTTAATTTTACTGCAATTAGTATGCAGCAAAGCTTTTAGAAAATGCCCAAATAATATACACGTTAATTCGAATCCGTTTTGTACACAAAGTAGCAATCCGCGGGCAATATTAGCGATGTCTATCTATGTTCTATACCATGCCAATGCAACTATCATATCTTAGAGTTCCCATACAGCACCTAGAGTTGTGACCTTGAACGCTCCTTCATAAGTAGATAACTCCTTCACGATAGAAAAGACGTTCAAGAGAAAACGGTCTAAGTTTTACTGCAATTAGTATGCAGCAGAGCTTTCAGAAAATGCCCAAATAATATACACGTTAATTCGAACCCGTTTTGTACGCAAAGTATCAATCCGCGGGCTATATAAGGCACTTCGCGATGTCTATCCATGTTCTATACCATGCCATTGTAACTACCATATCTTAGCGATCGCATACAGCAAATAGAGTTGTGACCTTGAACGCTCCTTCATAAGTAGATAACTCCCACACGATAGAAAAGACGTTCAAGAGAAAACGGTCTAAGTTTTGCTGCAATTAGTATGCAGCAGAGCTTTAAAAAAGAGCCCAAATAATATATACGTTAATTCGAACACGTTTTGCACGCAAAGTAGCAATCCGCGGGTTATATAAGGCACTTGATGTCCATCCATGTTCTATACCATGTCAATGTTACTATCATATCTTAGGGTTCGCATAGAACAATTAGAGCTGTGACCTTGAACGGTCGTTCATAAGTTGATAACTCCTACACGATAGAAAAGACGTACAAGAGAAAACGGTCTAAGTTTTACTACAATTAGTATGCAGCAGAGCTTTCAAAAAGTGCCCAGATAATATACACGTCAATTCGAACGCGTTTTGAACGCAAAGTAGCAATCCGCGGTCTATATAAGGCACTTCGCGATGTCTATCCATGTTCTATACCATGCCAATGTAACTAACATATCATAGCGTTCGCATAGAGCACCTAGAGTTGTGACCTTGAACGCTCCTTCATATGTAGATAACTACTACACGATAGAAAAGACGTACAAGTGAAAATGGAATTAGTTTTACTGAAACTAGCATGCAGCAGAGCTGCCAAATAATGCCCAGATGATATACACGAAAATTCTAATGCGTTTTGTAAACACAGCAGCAATCCGTGGGCTATTGAGGACACTTCGCGATGCCTTTCCATGTTCTACATTATGTCAATGTTACTATCATATCTTAGGGTTCGCATAGAGCACAAAGAGCTCTGACCTTGAGCGCTCCTTCATTCGTAGATTACTGCTACACGATAGAAAAGACGTACAAGTGATAATGGATTTAGTTTTACTGCAGTTAGCATGCAGTAGAGCTGCCAAATAATGACCATATAATATACGCGTTAATTCGAATGCGTCTTGTAAACAAAGCAGCAATCCGTGGGCTATTAAAGACACTTCGCGATGCCTATCCATTTTCTATACCATGCTATTGTAACTACCATATCTTAGCGTTCGCATACAGCACCTTGAGTTGTGACCTTGAACGCTCCTTCATAAGTAGATAACTCCCACACGATAGAAAAGACGTGGCACTTCGCGGTGTCTATCCATTTTCTATACCATGCCATTGTAACTACCATATCTTAGTGTTCGCATACAGCGCCTAGAGTTGTAACCTTGAACGCTCCTTCATAAGTAGAAAACTCCTACATGATAGAAAAGACGTTCAAGAGAAAACGGTCTAAGTTTTACTGCAATTAGTATGCGGCAGTGCTTTCAAAAAGTGCCCATATAATATACACGTTAATTCGAACGCGTTTTGTACGCAAAGTAGCAATCCGCGGACAATATTAGGCACTTCGCGATGTCTATCCATGTTCTATACCATGCCAATGTAACTATCATATCTTAGCGTTCGCATAGAGCACCTAGAGTTGTGACCTTGAACGCTCCTTCATAAGTAGATAACTCCTACACGATAGAAAAGACGTTCAAGAGAAAACGGTCTTAGTTTTACTGCAATTAGTATGCAGCAGAGCTTTCAAAAAGTGCCCAAATAATATACACGTCACTTCGAACGCGTTTTGTACGCAAAGTAGCAATCCGCGGGCTATATAAGGCACTTCGCGATGTCTATCCATGTTCTATACCATGCCAATGTAACTATCATATCTTAGCGTTCGCATAGAGCACCTAGAGTTGTGACCTTGAACGCTCCTTCATAAGTAGATAACTACTACACAATAGAAAAGACGTACAAGTGAAAATGGATTTAGTTTTACTGCATTTACCATGCAGCAGAGCCTGCAAATAATGCCCAGATAATATACGCGTTAATTCTAATGCGTTTTGTAAACAAAGCAGCAATCCGTTGGCTATTAAAGACACTTCGCGATGCCTATCCTTGTTCTACACCATGTCAATGTAACTATCATATCTTAGCGTTCCCATAGAGCACCTAGAGTTGTGACCTTGAACGCTCCTTCATTCGTAGATTACTGCCACACGATAGAAAAGACGTACAAGTGAAAATGGATTTAGTTTTACTGCAATTAGCATGCAGCAGAGCTGTCAAATAATGCCCCGATAATATACGCGATAATTCGAATGCGTTTTGTAAACAAAGCAGCAATCCGTGGGCTATTAAGGACACTTCGCGATGTCTAACCATGTTATATACCATGCCAATGTAACTATCATATCTTGGCGTTCGCCTAGAGCACCTAGAGTTGTGACCTTGAACGCTCCTTCATAAGTAGATAACTACTACACAATAGAAAAGACGTACAAGTGAAAATGGTTTTAGTTTTAGGGCAATTAGCATGCAGCAGAGCTGCCAAATAATGCCCAGATAATATATGCGTTAATTCTAATGCGTTTTGTAAACAAAGCAGCAATCCGTGGGCTATTAAGGACACTTTGCGATGCCTATCCATTTACTATACCATGCCATTGTAACTACCATATATTAGCGTTTGCATACAGCACCTAGAGTTGTGACCTTGACCGCTCCTTCATAAGTAGATAACTACTACACAATAGAAAAGACGTACAAGTGAAAATGGATTTAGTTTTACTGCAATTACCATGCAGCAGAGCTGCCAAATAATGCCCAGATAATATACGCGTAAATTCTAATGCGTTTTGTAAACAACGCAGCAATCCGTGGGCTATTAAGGACACTTCGCGATGCCTATCCATTTTCTATACCATGCCATTGTAACTACCATATCTTAGCGTTCGCATACAGTACCTAGAGTTGTGACCTTGAACGCTCCTTCATAAGTAGATAACTCCTTCACGATAGAAAAGACGTTCAAGAGAAAACGGTCTAAGATTTACTGCAATTAGTATGCAGCAGAGCTTTCAGAAAATGCCCAAATAATATACACGTTAATTCGAACCCGTTTTGTACGCAAAGTAGCAATCCGCGGGCAATACAAGGCACTTAGCGATGTCTATCTATGTTCTATTCCATGCCAATGAAACCATCATATCTTAGCGTTCGCATAGAGCTCCTAGAGTTGTGACCTTGAACGCTCCTTCATAAGTAGATATCTCCTACACGATATAAAAGACGTACAATAGAAAACGGACTAAGTTTTACTGCAATTAGCATGCAGCAGAGCTGCCAAATAATGCCGAGATAATATACGCGTTAATTCGAATGCGTTTTGTAAACAAAGCAGCAATCCGTGGGCTATTAAGGACACTTCGCGATGCCTATCCATTTTCTATACCATGCCATTGTAACTACCATATATTAGCGTTCGCATACAGTACCTAGAGTTGTGACCTTGAACGCTCCTTCATAAGTAGATAACTCTTACACAATAGAAAAGACGTTCAAGAGAAAACATTCTAAGTTTTACTGCAATTAGTATGCAGCAGAGCTATCAGAAAATGCCCAAATAATATACACGTTAATTCGAACCCGTTTTGTACGCAAAGAAGCAATCCGCGGGCAATATAAGGCACTTAGCGATGTCTATCTATATTCTATACCATGCCAATGTTACTATCATTTCTTAGCGTTCGCATACAGCACCTAGAGTTGTGACCTTGAACGCTCCTTCATAAGTAGATAACTCCTACACGATAGAAAAAACGTTCAAGAGAAAACGGTCTAAGTTTTACTGCAATGTCTATCCATGTTCTATACCATGCCAATGTAACTATCATATCTTAGCGTTCGCATAGAGCACCTAGAGTTGTGACCTTGACCGCTCCTTCATAAGTAGATAACTATTACACAATAGAAAAGACGTACATGTGAAAATGGATTTAGTTTTACTGCAATTACCATGCAGCAGAGCTGCCAAATAATGCCCAGATAATATACACGTCAATTCTAATTCGTTTTGTAAACAAAGCAGCAATCCGTGGGCTATTAAGGACACTTCGCGATGTCTAACCATGTTAAATACCTTGCCAATGTAACTATCATATCTTAGCGTTCGCATAGAGCACCTAGAGTTGGGACCTTGAACGCTCCTTCATAAGTAGATAACTACTACACAATAGAAAAGACGTACAAGTGAAAATAGATTTAGTTTTACGGCCATTAGCATGCAGCAGAGCTGCCAAATAATGCCCAGATAATATACGCGTTAATTCTAATGCGTTTTGTAAACAAAGCAGCAATCCGTGGGCTATTAAGGACACTTTGCGATGCCTATCCATTTTCTATACCATGCCATTGTAACTACCATATATTAGCGTTTGAATACAGCACCTAGAGTTGTGACCTTGAACGCTCCTTCATATGTAGATAACTCATACACTATAGAAAAGACGTTGAAGAGAAAACGGTCTAAGTTTTACTGCAATTAGTATGCAGCAGAGCTTTCAAAAAGTACCCAATTAATATACACGTCAATTCGAACGCGTTTTGTACGCAAAGTAGCAATCCGCGGGCTATATAAGGCACTTCGCGATGTCTATCCATGTTCTATACCATGCCAGTGTAACTACCATATCTTAGCGTTCGCATAGAGCAACTAGAGTTGTGACCTTGAACACTCCTTCATAAGTAGATAACTTCTACACGATAGAAAAGACGTTCAAGAGAAATCGGTTTAAATTTTACTGCAATTAGTATGCAGCAGAGCTTTCAGAAAATGCCCAAATACACGTTAATTCGAACCCGTTTTGTACGCAAAGTGGCAATCCGCGGGCAATATTAGCGATGTCTATCTATGTTCTATACCATGCCCATGTAACTATCATATCTTAGAGTTCGCATACAGCACCTAGAGTTGTGACCTTGAACGCTCCTTCATAAGTAGATAACTCCTTCACGATAGAAAAGACGTTCAAGAGAAAACGGTCCAAGTTTTACTGAAATTAATATGCAGCAGAGCTTTCAGAAAATGCCCAAATAATATACACGTTAATTCGAACCCGTTTTGTACGCAAAGTAGCAATCCGCGGGCAATAAAAGGCACTTAGCGATGTCTATCTATGTTCTATACCATGCCAATGTAACTATCATATCTTAGCGTTCGCATACAGCACCTAGAGTTGTGACCTTGACCGCTCCTTCATAAGTAGATAACTACTACACAATAGAAAAGACGTACAAGTGAAAATGGATTTAGTTTTACTGCAATTACCATGCATCAGAGCTGCCAAATAATGCCCAGATAATATACGCGTTAATTCAAATGCGTTTTGTAAATAAAGCAGCAATCCGTGGGCTATTAAGGACACTTCGCGATGCCTATCCATGTTCTACACCATGTCAATGTTACTATCAAATCTTAGGGTTCGCATAGAGCACAAAGAGCTGTGACCTTGAACGCTCCTTCATATGTAGATAAGTCCTACACGATAGAAAAGACGTTGAAGAGAAAACGGTCCAAGTTTTACTGCAATTAGTATGCAGCAGAGCTTTCAGTAAATGCCCAAATAATATACACGTTAATTATAACGCGTTTTGTACGCAAAGTAGCAATCCGCGGGTAATATAAGGCACTTCACGATGTCTATCCATGTTCTATACCATGCCAATGTAACTATCATATCTTAGCGTTCGCATAGAGCACCTAGAGTTGTGACCTTGACCGCTCCTTCATAAGTAGATAACAACTACACAATAGAAAAGACGTACAAGTGAAAATGGATTTAGTTTTACTGCATTTACCATGCAGCAGAGCTGCCAAATAATGCCCAGATAATATACGCGTTAATTCTAATGCGTTTTGTAAACAAAGCAGCAATCCGTGGGCTATTAAGGACACTTTGCGATGCCTATCCATTTTCTATACCATGCCATTGTAAATACCATATCTTAGCGTTTGCATACAGCACCTAGAGTTGTGACCTTGAACGCTCCTTCATATGTAGATAACTCATACACGATAGAAAAGACGTTGAAGAGAAAACGGTCTAAGTTTTACTGCAATTAGTATGCAGCAGAGCTTTCAAAAAGTACCCAATTAATATACACGTCAATTCGAACGCGTTTTGTACGCAAAGTAGCAATCCGCGGGCTATATAAGGCACTTCGCGATGTCTATCCATGTTCTATACCATGCCAGTGTAACTACCATATCTTAGCGTTCGCATAGAGCAACTAGAGTTGTGACCTTGAACACTCCTTCATAAGTAGATAACTTCTACACGATAGAAAAGACGTTCAAGAGAAATCGGTTTAAATTTTACTGCAATTAGTATGCAGCAGAGCTTTCAGAAAATGCCCAAATACACGTTAATTCGAACCCGTTTTGTACGCAAAGTGGCAATCCGCGGGCAATATTAGCGATGTCTATCTATGTTCTATACCATGCCCATGTAACTATCATATCTTAGAGTTCGCATACAGCACCTAGAGTTGTGACCTTGAACGCTCCTTCATAAGTAGATAACTCCTTCACGATAGAAAAGACGTTCAAGAGAAAACGGTCCAAGTTTTACTGAAATTAATATGCAGCAGAGCTTTCAGAAAATGCCCAAATAATATACACGTTAATTCGAACCCGTTTTGTACGCAAAGTAGCAATCCGCGGGCAATAAAAGGCACTTAGCGATGTCTATCTATGTTCTATACCATGCCAATGTAACTATCATATCTTAGCGTTCGCATACAGCACCTAGAGTTGTGACCTTGACCGCTCCTTCATAAGTAGATAACTACTACACAATAGAAAAGACGTACAAGTGAAAATGGATTTAGTTTTACTGCAATTACCATGCATCAGAGCTGCCAAATAATGCCCAGATAATATACGCGTTAATTCAAATGCGTTTTGTAAACAAAGCAGCAATCCGTGGGCTATTAAGGACACTTCGCGATGCCTATCCATGTTCTACACCATGTCAATGTTACTATCAAATCTTAGGGTTCGCATAGAGCACAAAGAGCTGTGACCTTGAACGCTCCTTCATATGTAGATAAGTCCTACACGATAGAAAAGACGTTGAAGAGAAAACGGTCCAAGTTTTACTGCAATTAGTATGCAGCAGAGCTTTCAGTAAATGCCCAAATAATATACACGTTAATTATAACGCGTTTTGTACGCAAAGTAGCAATCCGCGGGTAATATAAGGCACTTCACGATGTCTATCCATGTTCTATACCATGCCAATGTAACTATCATATCTTAGCGTTCGCATAGAGCACCTAGAGTCGTGACCTTGAACGCTCCTTCATAAGTAGATATCTCCTACACGATATAAAAGACGTACAATAGAAAACGGACTAAGTTTAACTGCAATTAGCATGCAGCAGAGCTTTCAGAAAATGCCCAAAAAATATACACGTTAATTCGAACCCGTTTTGTACGCAAAGTAGCAATCCGTGGGCAATATAAGGCACTTAGCGATGTCTATCTATGTTCTATACCATGCCAATGTAACTATCATATCTTAGCGTTCGCATAGAGCACCTAGAGTTGTGACCTTGTCCGCTCCTTCATAAGTAGATAACTACTACACAATAGAAAAGACGTACAAGTGAAAATGGATTTAGTTTTACCGCAATTACCATGCAGCAGAGCTGCCAAATAATGCCCAGATAATATACGCGTTAATTCTAATGCGTTTTGTAAACAAAGCAGCAATCCGTGGGCTATTAAGGACACTTCGCGATGTCTATCCATGTTCTACACCGTGCCAATGTAACTATCATATCTTAGCGTTCGCATAGAGCACCTAGAGTTGTGACCATGAACGCTCCTTCATAAGTAGATAACTACTACACAATAGAAAAGACGTACAAGTGAAAATGGATTTAGTTTTACGGCAATTAGCATGCAGCAGAGCTGCCAAATAATGCCCAGATAATATACGCGTTAATTCTAATGCGTTTTGTAAACAAAGCAGCAATCCGTGGGCTATTAAGGACACTTCGCGATGCCTATCCATTTTCTATACCATGCCATTGTAACTACCATTTCTTAGCGTTCGCATACAGTACCTAGAGTTGTGACCTTGAACGCTCCTTCATAAGTAGATAACTCCTACACGATAGAAAAGACGTTCAAGAGAAAACGGTCGAAGTTTTACTGCAATTAGTATGCAGCAGAGCTTTCAGAAAATGCCCAAATAATATACACGTTAATTCGAACCCGTTTTGTACGCAAAGTAGCAATCCGCGGGCAATATAAGGCACTTAGCGATGTCTATCTATGTTCTATACCATGTCAATGTAACTATCATATCTTAGCGTTCGCATAGAGCTCCTAGAGTCGTGACCTTGAACGCTCCTTCATAAGTAGATATCTCCTACACGATATAAAAGACGTACAATAGAAAACGGACTAAGTTTAACTGCAATTAGCATGCAGCAGAGCTTTCAGAAAATGCCCAAAAAATATACACGTTAATTCGAACCCGTTTTGTACGCAAAGTAGCAATCCGTGGGCAATATAAGGCACTTAGCGATGTCTATCTATGTTCTATACCATGCCAATGTAACTATCATATCTTAGCGTTCGCATAGAGCACCTAGAGTTGTGACCTTGTCCGCTCCTTCATAAGTAGATAACTACTACACAATAGAAAAGACGTACAAGTGAAAATGGATTTAGTTTTACCGCAATTACCATGCAGCAGAGCTGCCAAATAATGCCCAGATAATATACGCGTTAATTCTAATGCGTTTTGTAAACAAAGCAGCAATCCGTGGGATATTAAGGACACTTCGCGATGTCTATCCATGTTCTACACCATGCCAATGTAACTATCATATCTTAGCGTTCGCATAGAGCACCTAGAGTTGTGACCTTGAACGCTCCTTCATAAGTAGATAACTACTACACAATAGAAAAGACGTACAAGTGAAAATGGATTTAGTTTTACGGCAATTAGCATGCAGCAGAGCTGCCAAATAATGCCCAGATAATATACGCGTTAATTCTAATGCGTTTTGTAAACAAAGCAGCAATCCGTGGGCTATTAAGGACACTTCGCGATGCCTATCCATTTTCTATACCATGCCATTGTAACTACCATATATTAGCGTTCGCATACAGTACCTAGAGTTGTGACCTTGAACGCTCCTTCATAAGTAGATAACTCCTATACGATAGAAAAGACGTTCAAGAGAAAACGGTCTAAGATTTACTGCAATTAGTATGCAGCAGAGCTTTCAGAAAATGCCCAAATAATATACACGTTAATTCGAACCCGTTTTGTACGCAAAGTAGCAATCCGCGGGCAATATAAGGCACTTAGCGATGTCTATCTATGTTCTATACCATGCCAATGAAACCATCATATCTTAGCGTTCGCATAGAGCTCCTAGAGTTGTGACCTTGAACGCTCCTTCATAAGTAGATAACTCCTATACGATAGAAAAGACGTTCAAGAGAAAACGGTCCAAGATTTACTGCAATTAGTATGCAGCAGAGCTTTCAGAAAATGCCCAAATAATATACACGTTAATTCGAACCCGTTTTGTACGCAAAGTAGCGATCCGCGGGCAATATAAGGCACTTAGCGATGTCTATCTATGTTCTATACCATGCCAATGTAACTATCATATCTTAGCGTTCGCATAGAGAACCTAGAGTTGTGACCTTGAACGCTCCTTCATAAGTAGATAACTACTACACAATAGAAAAGACGTACAAGTGAAAATGGATTTAGTTATACGGCAATTAGCATGCAGCAGAGCTGCCAAATAATGCCCAGTTAATATACGCGTTAATTCTAATGCGTTTTGTAAACAAAGCAGCAATCCGTGGGCTATTAAGGACACTTTGCGATGCCTATCCATTTTCTATACCATGCCATTGTAACTACCATATATTAGCGTTTGCATACAGCACCTAGAGTTGTGACCTTGAACGCTTCTTCATATGTAGATAACTCCTACACGATAGAAAAGACGTTGAAGAGAAAACGGTCTAAGTTTTACTGCAATTAGTGTGCAGCAGAGCTTTCAAAAAGTACCCAATTAATATACACGTCAATTCGAACGCGTTTTGTACGCAAAGTAGCAATCCGCGGGCTATATAAGGCACTTCGCGATGTCTATCCATGTTCTATACCATGCCAGTGTAACTACCATATCTTAGCGTTCGCATAGAGCAACTAGAGTTGTGACCTTGAACACTCCTTCATAAGTAGATAACTTCTACACGATAGAAAAGACGTTCAAGAGAAAACGGTCTAAATTTTACTGCAATTAGTATGCAGCAGAGCTTTCAGAAAATGCCCAAATACACGTTAATTCGAACCCGTTTTGTACGCAAAGTAGCAATCCGCGGGCAATATTAGCGATGTCTATGTTCTATACCTTGCCAATGTAACTATCATATCTTAGCGTTCGCATAGAGCACCTGGAGTTGTGACCTTGTAAGCTCCTTCATAAGTAGATAACTACTACACAATAGAAAAGACGTACAAGTGAAAATGGATTTAGTTTTACCGCAATTACCATGCAGCAGAGCTGCCAAATAATGCCCAGATAATATACGCGTTAATTCTAATGCGTTTTGTAAACAAAGCAGCAATCCGTGGGCTATTAAGGACACTTCGCGATGTCTATCCATGTTCTACACCATGCCAATGTAACTATCATATCTTAGCGTTCGCATAGAGCACCTAGAGTTGTGACCTTGAACGCTCCTTCATAAGTAGATAACTACTACACAATAGAAAAGACGTACAAGTGAAAATGGATTTAGTTTTACGCCAATTAGCATGCAGCAGAGCTGCCAAATAATGCCCAGATAATATACGCGTTAATTCTAATGCGTTTTGTAAACAAAGCAGCAATCCGTGGGCTATTAAGGACACTTTGCGATGCCTATCCATTTTCTATACCATGCCATTGTAAATACCATATCTTAGCGTTTGCATACAGCACCTAGAGTTGTGACCTTGAACGCTCCTTAATATGTTGATAACTCCTACACGATAGAAAAGACGTTGAAGAGAAAACGGTCTAAGTTTTACTGCAATTAGTATGCAGCAGAGCTTTCAGTAAATGCCCAAATAATATACACGTTAAATATAACGCGTTTTGTACGCAAAGTAGCAATCCGCGGGTAATATAAGGCACTTCACGATGTCTATCCATGTTCTATACTATGCCAATGTAACTATCATATCTTAGCGTTCGCATAGAGCACCTAGAGTTGTGACCTTGACCGCTCCTTCATAAGTAGATAACTACTACACAATAGAAAAGACGTGCAAGTGAAAATGGATTTAGTTTTACTGCAATTAGCATGCAGCAGAGCTGCCAAATAATGCCCAGATAATATACGCATTAATTCTAATGCGTTTTGTAAACAGAGCAGCAATCCGTGGGCTTTTAAGGACACTTTGCGATGCCTATCCATTTTCTATACCATGCCATTGTAACTACCATATCTTAGCGTTCGCATACAGTACCTAGAGTTGTGACCTTGAACGCTCCTTCATAAGTAGATAACTCCAACACGATAGAAAAGACGTTCAAGAGAAAACGGTCGAAGTTTTACTGCAATTAGTATACAGCAGAGCTTTCAGAAAATGCCCAAATAATATACACGTTAATTCGAACCCGTTTTGTACGCAAAGTAGCAATCCGCGGGCAATATAAGGCACTTAGCGATGTCTATCTATGTTCTATACCATGCCAATGTAACTATCATATCTTAGAGTTCGCATAGAGCTCCTAGAGTCGTGACCTTGAACGCTCCTTCATAAGTAGATATCTCCTACACGATATAAAAGACGTACAATAGAAATCGGACTAAGTTTAACTGCAATTAGCATGCAGCAGAGCTTTCAGAAAATGCCCAAAAAATATACACGTTAATTCGAACCCGTTTTGTACGCAAAGTAGCAATCCGTGGGCAATATAAGGCACTTAGCGATGTCTATCTATGTTCTATACCATGCCAATGTAACTATCATATCTTAGCGTTCGCATAGAGCACCTAGAGTTGTGACCTTGTCCGCTCCTTCATAAGTAGATAACTACTACACAATAGAAAAGACGTACAAGTGAAAATGGATTTAGTTTTACCGCAATTACCATGCAGCAGAGCTGCCAAATAATGCCCAGATAATATACGCGTTAATTCTAATGCGTTTTGTAAACAAAGCAGCAATCCGTGGGCTATTAAGGACACTTCGCGATGTCTATCCATGTTCTACACCGTGCCAATGTAACTATCATATCTTAGCGTTCGCATAGAGCACCTAGAGTTGTGACCTTGAACGCTCCTTCATAAGTAGATAACTACTACACAATAGAAAAGACGTACAAGTGAAAATGGATTTAGTTTTACGGCAATTAGCATGCAGCAGAGCTGCCAAATAATGCCCAGGTAATATTCGCGTTAATTCTAATGCGTTTTGTAAACAAAGCAGCAATCCGTGGGCTATTAAGGACACTTCGCGATGCCTATCCATTTTCTATACCATGCCATTGTAACTACCATATCTTAGCGTTCGCATACAGTACCTAGAGTTGTGACCTTGAACGCTCCTTCATATGTAGATAACTCCTACACGATAGAAAAGACGTTGAAGAGAAAACGGTCTAAGTTTTACTGCAATTAGTATGCAGCAGAACTTTCAGAACATGCCCAAATAATATACACGTTAATTCGAACGCGTTTTGTACGCAAAGTAGCAATCCGCGAGCAATATAAGGCACTTCGCGATGTCTATCCATGTTCCATACCATGCCAATGTAACTATCACATCTTAGCGTTCGCATAGAGCACCTAGAGTTGTGACCTTGAACGCTCTTTCATAAGTAGATAACTCCTACATGATAGAAAAGACGTTCAAGAGAAAACGGTCTTAGTTTTACTGCAATTAGTATGCAGCAGAACTTTCAAAAAGTGCCCAAATAATATACACGTTAATTCGAATGCGTTTTGTACGCAAAGTAGCAATCCGCGGGCTATATAAGGCATCTAGCGATGTCTATCCATGTTCTATACCATGCCAATGTAACTATCATATCTTAGCGTTCGCATAGAGCACAAAGAGCTGTGACCTTGAACGCTCCTTCAATCGTAGATTACTGCTACACGATAGAAAAGACGTACAAGTGAAAATGGATATAGTTTTACTGCAATTAGCATGCAGCAGAGCAGCCAAATAATGCCCAGATAATATACGCGTTAAACCTATTGCGTTTTGTAAACAAAGCAGCAATCCGTGGGCTATTAAGGACACTTTGCGATGCCTATCCATTTTCTATACCATGCCATTGTAACTACCATTTCTTAGCGTTTGCATACAGCACCTAGAGTTGTGAGTTGTTTTGTAAACAAAGCAGCAATCCGTGGGCTATTAAGGACACTTCGCGCTGCCTATCCATGTTCTACACCATGTCAATGTTACTATCATATCTTAGGGTTCGCATAGAGCACAAAGAGCTGTGACCTTGAACGCTCCTTCATTGGTAGATTACTGCTACACGATAGAAAAGACGTACAAGTGAAAATGGATTTAGTTTTACTGCAATTAGCATGCAGCAGAGCAGCCAAATAATGCCCAGATAATATACGCGTTAATCCTAATGCGTTTTGTAAACAAAGCAGCAATCCGTGGGCTATTAAGGACACTTTGCGATGCCTATCCATTTTCTATACCATGCCATTGTAACTACCATTTCTTAGCGTTTGCATACAGCACCTAGAGTTGTGACCTTGAACGCTCCTTCATATGTAGATAACTCCTACACGATAGAAAAGACGTTGAAGAGAAAACGGTCTAAGTTTTACTGCAATTAGTATGCAGCAGAGCTTTCAAAAAGTACCCAATTAATATACACGTCAATTCGAACGCGTTTTGTACGCAAAGTAGCAATCCGCGGGCTATATAAGACACTTCGCGATGTCTATCCATGTTCTATACCATGCCAATGTAACTATCATATCTTAGCGTTCGCATAGAGCACCTAGAGTTGTGACCTTGACCGCTCCTTCATAAGTAGATAACTACTACACAATAGAAAAGACGTACAAGTGAAAATGGATTTAGTTTTACGGCAATTAGCATGCAGCAGAGCTGCCAAATAATGCCCAGATAATATACGCGTTAATTCTAATGCGTTTTGTAAACAAAGCAGCAATCCGTAGGCTATTAAGGACACTTTGCGATGCCTATCCATTTTCTATACCATGCCATTGTAACTACCATATCTTAGCGTTTGCATAAAGCACCTAGAGTTGTGACCTTGAACGCTCCTTCATATGTAGATAACTCCTACACGATAGAAAAGACGTTGAAGAGAAAACGGTCCAAGTTTTACTGCAATTAGTATGCAGCAGAGCTTTCAGTAAATGCCCAACTAATATACACGTTAATTATAACGCGTTTTGTACGCAAAGTAGCTATCCGCGGGTAATACAAGGCACTTCACGATGTCTATCCATGTTCTATACCATGCCAATGTAACTATCATATCTTAGCGTTCGCATAGAGCACCTAGAGTTGTTACCTTGAACGCTCCTTCATAAGTAGATAAATCCTACACTATAGAAAAGACGTTCAAGAGAAAACGGTCTTACTTTTACTGCAATTAGTATGCAGCAGAGCTTTCAAAAAGTGCCCAAATAATATACACGTCAATTCGAACGCGTTTTGTACGCAAAGTAGCAATCCGCGGGCTATATAAGGCACTTCGCGATGTCTATCCATGTTCTATACCATGCCAATGTAACTATCATATTTTAGCGTTCGCATAGAGCACCTAGAGTTGTGACCTTGATCGCTCCTTCATAAGTAGATAAATCCTACACGATAGAAAAGACGTTCAAAAGAAAACGGTCTTAGTTTTACTGCAATTAGTATGCAGCAGAGCTTTCAAAAAGTGCCCCAATAATATACACGTCAATTTGAACGCGTTTTGTACGCAAAGTAGCAATCCGCGGGCTATATAAGGCACTTCGCGATGTCTATCCATGTTCTATACCATGCCAATGTAACTATCATATCTTAGCGTTCGCATAGAGCACCTAGAGTTGTGACCTTGAACGCTCCTTCATAAGTAGATAACTCCTACACGATAGAAAAGACGTTCAAGAGAAAACGGTCTAATTTTTACTGCAATTAGTATGCAGCAGCGCTGCTTAATAATGCCCAGATGATATACACGAAAATTCGAATGCGTTTTGTAAACAAAGCAGCAATCCGTGGGCTATTGAGGACACTTCGCGATGCCTTTCCATGTTCTACACTATGTCAATGTTACTATCATATCTTAGGGTTCGCATATAGCACAAAGAGCTGTGACCTTGGACGCTCCTTCATTCGTAGATTACTGCTACACGATAGAAAAGACGTACAAGTGATAATGGATTTAGTTTTACTGCAATTAGCATGCAGCAGAGCTGCCAAATAATGCCCAGATAATATACACGTTAATTCGAATGCGTTATGTAAACAAAGCAGCAATCCGTGGGCTATTAAGGACACTACGCGGTGCCTATCCATTTTCTATACCATGCCATTGTAACTATCATATCTTAGCGTTCGCATAGAGCACCTAGAGTTGTGACCTTGAACGCTCCTTCATAAGTAGATAACTCCTACACGATAGAAAGACGTTCAAGAGAAAACGGTCTAAGTTTTACTGCAACTAGTATGCAGCAGAACTTTCAGAAAATGCCCAAAAAATATAAACGTTAATTCGAACGCGTTTTGTACGCAAAGTAGCAATCCGCGGGCTATATAAGGCATCTAGCGATGTCTATCCATGTTCTATACCATGCCATTGTAACTATCATATCTTAGCGTTCGCATATAGCACCTAGAGTTGTGACCTTGAACGCTCCTTCATAAGTAGATAACTCCTACACGATAGAAAAGACGTTCAAGGGAAAACGGTCTAAGTTTTACTACAATTAGTATGCAGCAGAGCTTTCAAAAAGTGCCCAAATAATATACACGTCAATTCGAACGCGTTCTGTACGCAAAGTAGCAATCCGCGGGCTATATAAGGCACTTCGCGATGTCTATCCATGTTCTATACCATGCCAATGTAACTATCATATCTTAGCGTTCGCATAGAGCACCTAGAGTTGGGACCTTGAACGCTCCTTCATAAGTAGATAAATCCTATACTATAGAAAAGACGTTCAAAAGAAAACGGTCTTAGTTTTACTGCAATTAGTATGCAGCAGAGCTTTCAAAAAGTGCCCAAATAATATACACGTCAATTCGAACGCGTTTTGTAGGCAAAGTAGCAATCCGCGGGCTATATAAGGCACTTCGCGATGTCTATCCATGTTATATACCATGCCAATGTAACTATCATATCTTAGCGTTCGCATAGAGCACCTAGAGTTGTGACCTTGAACGCTCCTTCATAAGTTGATAACTCCTACACGATAGAAAAGACGTTCAAGAGAAAACGTTCTAAGTTTTACTGCAATTAGTATGCAGCAGTGCTTTCAAAAAGTGCCCATATAATATACACGTTAATTCGAACGCGTTTGTACGCAATGTAGCAATCCGCGGGCTATATAAGGCATTTCGCGATGTCTATCCATGTTCTATACCATGCCATTGTAACTACCATATCTTAGCGTTCGCATACAGTACCTAGAGTTGTGACCTTGAACGCTCCTTCATAAGTAGATAACTCCTACACGATAGAAAAGACGTTCAAGAGAAAACGGTCTAAGTTTTACTGCAATAAGTATGCAGCAGAGCTTTCAAAAAGTGCCCAAATAATATACACGTTAATTCGAATGGGTTTTGTACACAAAGTAGCAATCCGCGGGCTATATAAGGCACTTCGCGATGTCTATCCATTTTCTATATCATGCCATTGCAACTACCATATCTTAGCGATCGCATACAGCAAATAGAGATGTGACCTTGAACGCTCATTCATAAGTAGAGAACTCCTACACGATAGAAAATACGTTCAAGAGAAAACTGTCTAAGTTTTACTGCAATTAGTATGCAGCAGAGCTTTCAAAAAGTGCCTAAATAATACACAGGTCAATTCGAACGCGTTTTGTTCGCAAAGTAGCAATCCGCGGTCTATATAAGGCACCTCGCGATGTCTATCCATGTTCTATACCATGCCAATGTAACTATCATATCTTAGCGTTCGCATAGAGCACCTAGAGTTGTGACCTTGAACGCTCCTTCATAAGTAGATAACTCCTACACGATAGAAAAGACGTTCAAGAGAAAACTGTCTAAGTTTTACTGCAACTAGTATGCAGCAGAACTTTCAGAAAATGCCCAAAAAATATACACGTTAATTCGAACGCGTTTTGTACGCAAAGTAGCAATCCGCGGGCAATATAAGGCACTTCGCGATGTCTATCCATGTTCTATACCATGCCAATGTAACTATCATATCTTAGCGTTCGCATAGAGCACCTAGAGTTGTGACCTTGAACGCTCCTTCATAAGTAGATAAATCCAACACTATAGAAAAGACGTTCAAGAGAAAACGGTCTTACTTTTACTGCAATTAGTATGCAGCAGAGCTTTCAAAAAGTGCCCAAATAATATACACGTCAATTCGAACGCGTTATGTACGCAAAGTAGCAATCCGCGGGCTATATAAGGCACTTCGCGATGTCTATCCATGTTCTATACCATGCCAATGTAACTATCATATCTTAGCGTTCGCATAGAGCACCTAGAGTTGGGACCTTGAACGCTCCTTCATAAGTAGATAAATCCTATACGATAGAAAAGACGTTCAACAGAAAACGGTCTTAGTTTTACTGCAATTAGTATGCAGCAGAGCTTTCAAAAAGTGCCCAAATAATATACACGTCAATTCGAACGCGTTTGTACGCAAAGTAGCAATCCGCGGTCTATATAAGGCACTTCGCGATGTCTATCCATGTTCTATACCATGCCAATGTAACTACCATATCTTAGCGTTCGCATATAGCACCTAGAGTTGTGACCTTGAACGCTCCTTCATAAGTAGATAACTCCTACACGGTAGAAAAGACGTTCAAGAGAAAACGGTCTAAGTTTTACTGCAATTAATATGCAGCAGCGCTGCCTAATAATGCCCAGATGATATACACGAAAATTCGAATGCGTTTTGTAAACAATGCAGCAATCCGTGAGCTATTGAGGACACTTCGCGATGCCTTTCCATGTTCTACACTATGTCAATGTTACTATCATATCTCAGGGTTCGCATAGAGCACAAAGAGCTGTGACCTTGAACGCTCCTTCATTCGTAGATTACTGCTACACGATAGAAAAGACGTACAAGTGAAAATGGATTTAGTTTTACTGCAATTAGCATGCAGCAGAGCTGCCAAATAATGACCAGATAATATACACGTTAATTCGAATGCGTTATGTACACAAAGCAGCAATCCGTGGGCCATTAAGGACACTTCGCGATGCCTATCCATTTTCTATTCCATGCCATTGTAACTACCATATCTTAGCGTTCGCATACAGCACCTTGAGTTGTGACCTTGAACGCTCCTTCATAAGTAGATAACTCCCACACGATAGAAAAGACGTTCAAGAGAAAACAGTCTAAGTTTTACTGCAATTAGTATGCAGCAGAACTTTCAGAACATGCCCAAATAATATACACGTTAATTCGAACGCGTTTTGTACGCAAAGTAGCAATCCGCGGGCAATATAAGGCACTTCGCGATGTCTATCCATGTTCCATACCATGCCAATGTAACTATCATATCTTAGCGTTCGCATAGAGCACCTAGAGTTGTGACCCTGAACGCTCCTTCATAAGTAGATAACTCCTACACGATAGAAAAGACGTTCAAGAGAAAACGGTCTTAGTTTTACTGCAATTAGTATGCAGCAGAGCTTTCAAAATGTGCCCGAACAATATACACGTCACTTCGAATGCGTTTTGTACGCAAAGTAGCAATCCGCGGGCTATATAAGGCATCTAGCGATGTCTATCCATGTTCTATACCATGCCATTGTAACTATCATATCTTAGCGTTCGCAAATAGCACCTAGAGTTGTGACCTTGAACGCTCCTTCATAAATAGATAACTCCAACACGATAGTAAAGACGTTCAAGGGAAAACGGTCAAAGTTTTACTACAATTAGTATGCAGCAGAGCTTTCAAAAAGTGCCCAAATAATATACAGGTCAATTCGAACGCGTTTTGTACGCAAAGTAGCAATCCGCGGGCAATATAAGGCACTTCGCGATGTCTATCCATGTTCCATACCATGCCAATGTAACTATCATATCTTAGCGTTCGCATAGAGCACCTAGAGTTGTGACCTTGAAAGCTCCTTCATAAGTAGATAACTACTACACGATAGAAAAACGTACAAGTGAAAATGGATTTAGTTTTACTGCAATTAGCATGCAGCAGAGCTGCCAAGTAATGCCCAGATAATATACACGTTAACTCGAATGCGTTTTGTAAACAAAGCAGCAATCCGTGGGCTATTAAGGACACTTCGCGATGCTTATCCATTTTCTATACCAAGCCATTGTAACTACCATATCTTAGTGTTCGCATACAGCGCCTATAGTTGTGACCTTGAACGCTCCTTCATAAGTAGATAAGTCCTACACGATAGAATAGACGTTCAAGAGAAAACGGTCTAAGTTTTACTACAGTTAGTATGCAGCAGAGCTATAAAAAAGAGCCCAAATAATATATACGTTAATTCGAACGCGTATTGTACGCAAAGTAGCAATCCGCGGTCTATATAAGGCACTTCGCGATGTCTATCCATGTTCTTTACCATGCCAATGTAACTATCATATCATAGCGTTCGCATAGAGCACCTAGAGTTGTGACCTTGAACGCTCCTTCATAAGTAGATAACTACTACACGATAGAAAAGACGTACAAGTGAAAATGGAATTAGTTTTACTGAAACTAGCATGCAGCAGAGCTGCCAAATAATGCCCAGTTGATATACACGAAAATTCGAATGCGTTTTGTAAACAATGCAGCAATCCGTGGGCTATTGAGGACACTTCGCGATGCCTTTCCATGTTCTACACTATGTCAATGTTACTATCATATCTTAGGGTTCGCATAGAGCACAAAGAGCTGTGACCTTGAACGCTCCTTCATTCGTAGATTACTGCTACACGATAGAAAAGACGTACAAGTGAAAATGGATTTAGTTTTACTGCAATTAGCATCCAGTAGAGCTTCCAAATAATGCCCATATAATATACGCGTTAATTCGAATGCGTTTTGTAAACAAAGCAGCAATCCGTCTGCTATTAAGGACACTTCGCGATGCCTATCCATTTTCTATACCATGCCATTGTAACTACCATATCTTAACGTTCGCATACAGCACCTTGAGTTGTGACCTTGAACGCTCCTTCATAAGTAGATAACTCCCACACGATAGAAAAGACGTTCAAGAGAAAACGGTCTAAGTTTTACTGCAATTAGTATGCAGCAGAACTTTCAAAAAGTGCCCAAATAATATACACGTTAATTCGAATGCGTTTTGTACGCAAAGTAGCAATCCGCGGGCTATATAAGGCATCTAGCGATGTCTATCCATGTTCTATACCATGCCATTGTAACTACCATATCTTAGCGTTCGCATATAGTACCTAGAGTTGTGACCTTGAACGCTCCTTCATAAGTAGATAACTCCTACACGGTAGAAAAGACGTTCAAGAGAAAACGGTCTAAGTTTTACTGCAATTAATATGCAGCAGCGCTGCCTAATAATGCCCAGATGATATACACGAAAATTCGAATGCGTTTTGTAAACAATGCAGCAATCCGTGAGCTATTGAGGACACTTCGCGATGCCTTTCCATGTTCTACACTATGTCAATGTTACTATCATATCTCAGGGTTCGCATAGAGCACAAAGAGCTGTGACCTTGAACGCTCCTTCATTCGTAGATTACTGCTACACGATAGAAAAGACGTACAAGTGAAAATGGATTTAGTTTTACTGCAAATGGCATGCAGTAGAGCTGCCAAATAATGCCCATATAATATACGCGTTAATTCGAATGCGTTTTGTAAACAAAGCAGCAATCCGTGGGCTATTAAGGACACTTCGCGATGCCTATCCATTTTCTATACCATGCCATTGTAACTACCATATCTAAGTGTTCGCATATAGCGCCTAGAGTTGTGACCTTGAACGCTCCTTCATAAGTAGAAAACTCCTACACGATAGAAAAGACGTTCAAGAGAAAACGGTCTTAGTTTTACTGCAATTAGTATGCAACAGAGCTTTCAAAAAGTGCCCAAATAATATACACGTCACTTCGAACGCGTTTTGTACGCAAAGTAGCAATCCGCGGGCTATATAAGGCACTTCGCGATGTCTATCCATGTTCTATACCATGCCAATGTAACTATCATATCTTAGCGTTCGCATAGAGCACCTAGAGTTGTGACCTTGAACGCTCCTTCATAAGTAGATGACTCCTACACGATAGAAAAGACGTTCAAGAGAAAACGGTCTAAGTTTTACTGCAATTAGTATGCAGCAGCGCTGCCTAATAATGCCCAGTTGTTATACACGAAAATTCGAATGCGTTTTGTAAACAATGCAGCAATCCGTGGGCTTTTGAGGACACTTCGCGATGCCTTTCCATGTTCTACACTATGTCAATGTTACTATCATATCTTAGGGTTCGCATAGAGCACAAAGAGCTGTGACCTTGAACGCTCCTTCATTCGTAGATTACTGCTACACGATAGAAAAGACGTACAAGTGAAAATGAATTTAGTTTTACTGCAATTAGCATGCAGCAGAGCTGCCAAATAATGCCCAGATAATATACACGTTAATTCGAATGCGTTATGTAAACAAGGCAGCAATCCGTGGGCTATTAAGGACACTACGCGATGCCTATCCATTTTCTATACCATGCCATTGTAACTACCATATCTTAGCGTGTGCATACAGTACCTAGAGTTGTGACCTTGAACGCTCCTTCATAAGTAGATAAGTCCTACACGATAGAAAATACGTTCAAGGGAAAACGGTCTTAGTTTTACTACAATTAGTATGCAGCAGAGTTTTAAAAAAGAGCCCAAATAATATATACGTTAATTCGAACGCGTTTTGTACGCAAAGTAGCAATCCGCGGGCAATATAAGGCACTTCGCGATGTCTATCCATGTTCTATACCATGCCAATGTAACTACCATATCTTAGCGTTTGCATACAGTACCTAGAGATGTGACCTTGAACGCTCCTTCATAAGTAGATAAGTCCTACACGATAGAAAATACGTTCAAGGGAAAACGGTCTTAGTTTTACTACAATTAGTATGCAGCAGAGCTTTAAAAAAGAGCCCAAATAATATATACGTTAATTCGAACGCGTTTTGTAGGCAAAGTAGCAATCCGTGGGCTATATAAGGCACTTCGCGATGTCCATCCATGTTCTACACCATGTCAATGTTACTATCATATCTTAGGGTTCGCATAGAGCAATTAGAGCTGTGACCTTGAACGCTCCTTCATAAGTAGATAACTACTACACGATAGAAAAGACGTACAAGTGAAAATGGAATTAGTTCTACTGAAACTAGCATGCAGCAGAGCTGCCATATAATGCCCAGTTGATATACACGAAAATTCGAATGCGTTTTGTAAACAATGCAGCAATCCGTGGGTTATTGAGGACACTTCGCGATGCCTTTCCATGTTCTACACTATGTCAATGTTACTATCATACCTTAGGGTTCGCATAGAGCACAAAGAGCTGTGACCTTGAACGCTCCTTCATTCGTAGATTACTGTTACACGATAGAAAAGACGTACAAGTGAAAATGGATTTAGTTTTACTGCAATTAGCATCCAGTAGAGCTTCCAAATAATGCCCATATAATATACGCGTTAATTCGAATGCGTTTTGTAAACAAAGCAGCAATCCGTGGACTATTAAGGACACTTCGCGATGCCTATCCATTTTCTATACCATGCCATTGTAACTACCATATCTTAACGTTCGCTTACAGCACCTTGAGTTGTGACCTTGAACGCTCCTTCATAAGTAGATAACTCCCACACGATAGAAAAGACGTTCAAGAGAAAACGGTCTAAGTTTTACTGCAATTAGTATGCAGCAGAACTTTCAAAAAGTGCCTAAATAATATACACGTTAATTCGAATGCGTTTTGTACGCAAAGTAGCAATCCGCGGGCTATATAAGGCATCTAGCGATGTCTATCCATGTTCTATACCATGCCATTGTAACTACCATATCTTAGCGTTCGCATATAGCACCTAGAGTTGTGACCTTGAACGCTCCTTCATAAGTAGATAACTCCTACACGGTAGAAAAGACGTTCAAGAGAAAACGGTCTAAGTTTTACTGCAATTAATATGCAGCAGCGCTGCCTAATAATGCCCAGATGATATACACGAAAATTCGAATGCGTTTTGTAAACAATGCAGCAATCCGTGAGCTATTGAGGACACTTCGCGATGCCTTTCCATGTTCTACACTATGTCAATGTTACTATCATATCTCGGGTTCGCATAGAGCACAAAGAGCTGTGACCTTGAACGCTCCTTCATTCGTAGATTACTGCTACACGATAGAAAAGACGTACAAGTGAAAATGGATTTAGTTTTACTGCAATTAGAATGCAGCAGAGCTGCCAAATAATGACCAGATAATATACACGTTAATTCGAATGCGTTATGTAAACAAAGCAGCAATCCGTGAGCCATTAAGGACACTTCGCGATGCCTATCCATTTTCTATTCCATGCCATTGTAACTACCATATCTTAGCGTTCGCATACAGCACCTTGAGTTGTGACCTTGAACGCTCCTTCATAAGTAGATAACTCCCACACGATAGAAAACACGTTCAAGAGAAAACAGTCTAAGTTTTACTGCAATTAGTATGCAGCAGAGCTTTAAAAAAGAGCCCAAATAATATATACGTTAATTCGAACGCGTTTTGTACGCAAAGTAGCAATCCGTGGGCTATATAAGGCACTTCGCGATGTCCATCCATGTTCTATACCATGCCATTGTAACTACCATATCTTAGCGTTCGCATACAGCAAATAGAGTTGTGACCTTGAACGCTCCTTCATAAGTAGATAACTCCCACACCATAGAAAAGACGTTCAAGAGAAAACGGTCTAAGTTTTGCTGCAATTAGTATGCAGCAGAGCTTTAAAAAAGAGCCCAAATAATATATACGTTAATTCGAACGCGTTTTGCACGCAAAGTAGCAATCGGCGGGTTATATAAGGCACTTCGCGATGTCCATCCATGTTCTATACCATGTCAATGTTACTATCATATCTTAGGGTTCGCATAGAGCAATTAGAGCTGTGACCTTGAACGCTCGTTCACAAGTAGATAACTCGTACACGATAGAAAAGACGTTCAAGAGAAAACGGTCTAAGTTTAACTACAATTAGTTTGCAGCAGAGATTTCAAAAAGTGCCCAAATAATATACACGTCAATTCGAACGCGTATTGTACGCAAAGTAGCAATCCGCGGTCTATATAAGGCACTTCGCGATGTCTATCCATGTTCTATACCATGCCAATGTAACTATCATATCATGGCGTTCGCATAGAGCACCTAGAGTTGTGACCTTGAACGCTCCTTCATAAGTAGATAACTACTACACGATAGAAAAGACGTACAAGTGAAAATGGAATTAGTTTTACTGAAACTAGCATGCAGCAGAGCTGCCAAATACTGCCCAGATGATATACACGAAAATTCTAATGCGTTTTGTAAGCAAAGCAGCAATCCATGGGCTATTGAGGACACTTCGCGATGCCTTTCCATGTTCTACATTATGTCAATGTTACTATCATATCTTAGGGTTCGCATAGAGCACAAAGAGCTGTGACCTTGAACGCTCCTTCATTCGTAGAATACTGCTACACGATAGAAAAGACGTACAATTGAAAATGGATTTAGTTTTACTGCAAATGGCATGCAGTAGAGCTGCCAAATAATGCCCATATAATATACGCGTTAATTCGAATGCGTTTTGTAAACAAAGCAGCAATCCGTGGGCTATTAAGGACACTTCGCGATGCCTATCCATTTTCTATACCATGCCATTGTAACTACCATATCTAAGTGTTCGCATATAGCGCCTAGAGTTGTGACCTTGAACGCTCCTTCATAAGTAGAAAACTCCTACACGATAGAAAAGACGTTCAAGAGAAAACGGTCTAAGTTTTACTGCAATTAGTATGCAACAGAGCTTTCAAAAAGTGCCCAAATAATATACACGTCACTTCGAACGCGTTTTGTACGCAAAGTAGCAATCCGCGGACTATATAAGGCACTTCGCGATGTCTATCCATGTTCTATACCATGCCAATGTAACTATCATATCTTAGCGTTCGCATAGAGCACCTAGAGTTGTGACCTTGAACGCTCCTTCATAAGTAGATAAATCCTACACGATAGAAAAGACGTTCAAAAGAAAACGGTCTTAGTTTTACTGCAATTAGTATGCAGCAGAGCTTTCAAAAAGTGCCCAAATAATATACACGTCAATTCGAACGCGTTTTGTACGCAAAGTAGCAATCCGCGGGCTATATAAGGCACTTCGCGATGTCTATCAATGTTCTATACCATGCCAATGTAACTATCATATCTTAGCGTTCGCATAGAGCACCTAGAGTTGTGACCTTGAACGCTCCTTCATAAGTAGATAACTCCTACACGATAGAAAAGACGTTCAAGAGAAAACGGTCTAAGTTTTACTGCAATTAGTATGCAGCAGCGCTGCTTAATAATGCACAGATGATATACACGAAAATTCGAATGCGTTTTGTAAACAAAGCAGCAATCCGTGGGCTATTGAGGACACTTCGCGATGCCTTTCCATGTTCTACACTATGTCAATGTTACTATCATATCTTAGGGTTCGCATATAGCACAAAGAGCTGTGACCTTGAACGCTCCTTCATTCGTAGATTTCTGCTACACGTTAGAAAAGACGTACAAGTGAAAATGAATTTAGTTTCACTGCAATTAGCATGCAGCAGAGCTGCCAAATAATGCCCAGATAATATACACGTTAATTCGAATGCGTTATGTAAACAAAGCAGCAATCCGTGGGCTATTAAGGACACTACGCGGTGCCTATCCATTTTCTATACCATGCCATTGTAACTATCATATCTTAGCGTTCGCATGGAGCACATAGAGTTGTGACCTTGAACGCTCCTTCATAAGTAGATAACTCCTACACGATAGAAAGACGTTCAAGAGAAAACGGTCTAAGTTTTACTGCAACTAGTATGCAGCAGAACTTTCAGAAAATGCCCAAAAAATATACACGTTAATTCGAACGCGTTTTGTACGCAAAGTAGCAATCCGCGGGCTATATAAGGCACTTCGCGATGTCCATCCATGTTCTACACCATGTCAATGTTACTATCATATCTTAGGGTTCGCATAGAGCAATTAGAGCTGTGACCTTGAACTCTCCTTCATAAGTAGATAACTACTACACGATAGAAAAGACGTACAAGTGAAAATGGAATTAGTTTTACTGAAACTAGCATGCAGCAGAGCTGCCAAATAATGCCCAGATGATATACACGAAATTTCTAATGCGTTTTGTAAACAAAGCAGCAATCCGTGGGCTATTGAGGACACTTCGCGATGCCTTTCCATGTTCTACATTATGTCAATGTTACTATCATATCTTAGGGTTCGAATAGAGCACAAAGAGCTGTGACCTTGAACGCTCCTTCTTTCGTAGATTACTGCTACACGATAGAAAAGACGTACAAGTGAAAATGAATTTAGTTTTACTGCAATTAGCATGCAGTAGAGCTGCCAAATAATGCCCATATAATATACGCGTTAATTCGAATGCGTTTTGTAAACAAAGCAGCAATCCGTATTTTCTATACCATGCCATTGTAACTACCATATCATAGCGTTCGCATACAGCACCTTGAGTTGTGACCTTGAACGCTCCTTCATAAGTAGATAACTCCCACACGATAGAAAAGACGTTCAAGAGAAAACGGTCTAAGTTTTACTGCAATTAGTATGCAGCAGAACTTTCAGAATATGCCCAAATAATATACACGTTAATTCGAACGCGTTTTGTACGCAAACTAGCAATCCGCGGGCAATATAAGGTACTTCGCGATGTCTATCCATGTTCTATACCATGCCAATGTAACTATCATATCTTAACGTTCGCATAGAGTACCTTGAGTTGTGACCTTGAACGCTCCTTCATAAGTAGATAACTCCTACACGATAGAAAAGACGTTCAAGAGAAAACGGTCTTAGTTTTACTGCAATTAGTATGCAGCAGAGCTTTCAAAAAGTGCCCGAATAATATACACGTCACTTCGAACGAGTTTTGTACGCAAAGTAGCAATCCGCGGGCTATAAAAGGCACTTCGCGATGTCTATCCATGTTCTATACCATGCCAATGTAACTATCATATCTTAGCGTTCGCATAGAGCACCTAGAGATGTGACCTTGAACGCTCCTTCATAAGTAGATAACTCCTACACGATAGAAAAGACGTTCAAGAGAAAATGGTCTAAGTTTTAGTGAAACTAGTATGCAGCAGAACTTTCAGAAAATGCCCAAAAAATATACACGTTAATTCGAACGCGTTTTGTACGCAAAGTAGCAATCCGCGGGCAATATAAGGCACTTCGCGATGTCTATCCATGTTCTATACCATGCCAATGTAACTATCATATCTTAGCGTTCGCATAGAGCACCTAGAGTTGTGACCTTGAACGCTCCTTCATTAGTAGATAAATCCTACACGATAGAAAAGACGTTCAAAAGAAAACGGCCTTAGTTTTACTGCAATTAGTATGCAGCAGAGCTTTCAAAAAGTGCCCAAATAATATACACGTCAATTCAAACGCGTTTTGTACGCAAAGTAGCAATCCGCGGGCTATATAAGGCACTTCGCGATGTCTATCCATGTTCTATACCATGCCAATGTAACTATCATATCTTAGCGTTCGCATAGAGCACCTAGAGTTGTGACCTTGAACGCTCCTTCAGAAGTAGATAACTCCTACACGATAGAAAAGACGTTCAAGAGAAAACGGTCTAAGTTTTACTGCAATTAGTATGCAGCAGCGCTGCCTAATAATGCCCAGTTGATATACACGAAAATTCGAATGCGTTTTGTAAACAATGCAGCAATCCGTGGGCTAATGAGGACACTTCGCGATGCTTTTCCATGTTCTACACTATGTCAATGTTACTATCATATCTTAGGGTTCGCATAGAGCACAAAGAGCTGTGACCTTGAACGCTCCTTAATTCGTAGATTACTGCTACACGATAGAAAAGACGTACAAGTGAAAATGGATTTAGTTTTACAGCAATTAGCATGCAGCAGAGCTGCCAAATATTGCCCAGATAATATACACGTTAATTCGAATGCGTTATGTAAACAAAGCAGCAATCCGTGGGCTATTAAGGACACTACGCGATGCCTATCCATTTTCTATACCATGCCATTGTAACTACCATATCTTAGCGTTTGCATACAGTTCCTAGAGTTGTGACCTTGAACGCTCCTTCATAAGTAGATAAGTCCTACACGATAGAAAAGACGTTCAAGGGAAAACGGTCTTAGTTTTACTACAATTAGTATGCAGCAGAGCTTTAAAAAAGAGCCCAAATAATTTATACGTTAATTCGAACGCGTTTTGTACGCAAAGTAGCAATCCGCGGGCAATATAAGGCACTTCGCGATGTCTATCCATGTTCTATACCATGCCAATGTAACTACCATATCTTAGCGTTTGAATACAGAACCTAGAGTTGTGACCTTGAACGCTCCTTCATAAGTAGATAAGTCCTACACGATAGAAAATACGTTCAAGGGAAAACGGTCTTAGTTTTACTACAATTAGTATGCAGCAGAGCTTTAAAAAAGAACCCAAATAATATATACGTTAATTCGAACGCGTTTTGTATGCAAAGTAGCAATCCGTGGGCTATATAAGGCACTTCGCGATGTCCATCCATGTTCTACACTATGTCAATGTTACTATCATATCTTAAGGTTCGCATAGAGCACAAAGAGCTGTGACCTTGAACGCTCCTTCATTCGTAGATTACTGCTACACGATAGAAAAGACGTACAAGTGAAAATGGATTTAGTTTTACTGCAATTAGCATCCAGTAGAGCTTCCAAATAATGCCCATATAATATACGCGTTAATTCGAATGCGTTTTGTAAACAAAGCAGCAATCCGTGGGCTATTAAGGACACTTCGCGATGCCTATCCATTTTCTATACCATGCCATTGTAACTACCATATCTTAACGTTCGCATACAGCACCTTGAGTTGTGACCTTGAACGCTCCTTCATAAGTAGATAACTCCCACACGATAGAAAAGACGTTCAAGAGAAAACGGTCTAAGTTTTACTGCAATTAGTATGCAGCAGAACTTTCAAAAAGTGCCCAAATAATATACACGTTAATTCGAATGCGTTTTGTACGCAAAGTAGCAATCCGCGGGCTATATAAGGCATCTAGCGATGTCTATCCATGTTCTATACCATGCCATTGTAACTACCATATCTTAGCGTTCGCATATAGCACCTAGAGTTGTGACCTTGAACGCTCCTTCATAAGTAGATAACTCCTACACGGTAGAAAAGACGTTCAAGAGAAAACGGTCTAAGTTTTACTGCAATTAATATGCAGCAGCGCTGCCTAATAATGCCCAGATGATATACACGAAAATTCGAATGCGTTTTGTAAACAATGCAGCAATCCGTGAGCTATTGAGGACACTTCGCGATGCCTTTCCATGTTCTACACTATGTCAATGTTACTATCATATCTCAGGGTTCGCATAGAGCACAAAGAGCTGTGACCTTGAACGCTCCTTCATTCGTAGATTACTGCTACACGATAGAAAAGACGTACAAGTGAAAATGGATTTAGTTTTACTGCAATTAGCATGCAGCAGAGCTGCCAAATAATGACCAGATAATATACACGTTAATTCGAATGCGTTATGTACACAAAGCAGCAATCCGTGGGCCATTAAGGACACTTCGCGATGCCTATCCATTTTCTATTCCATGCCATTGTAACTACCATATCTTAGCGTTCGCATACAGCACCTTGAGTTGTGACCTTGAACGCTCCTTCATAAGTAGATAACTCCCACACGATAGAAAAGACGTTCAAGAGAAAACAGTCTAAGTTTTACTGCAATTAGTATGCAGCAGAACTTTCAGAACATGCCCAAATAATATACACGTTAATTCGAACGCGTTTTGTACGCAAAGTAGCAATCCGCGGGCAATATAAGGCACTTCGCGATGTCTATCCATGTTCCATACCATGCCAATGTAACTATCATATCTTAGCGTTCGCACAGAGCACCTAGAGTTGTGACCTTGAACGCTCCTTCATAAGTAGATAACTCCTACACGATAGAAAAGACGTTCAAGAGAAAACGGTCTTAGTTTTACTGCAATTAGTATGCAGCAGAGCTTTCAAAATGTGCCCGAACAATATACACGTCACTTCGAATGCGTTTTGTACGCAAAGTAGCAATCCGCGGGCTATATAAGGCATCTAGCGATGTCTATCCATGTTCTATACCATGCCATTGTAACTATCATATCTTAGCGTTCGCATATAGCACCTAGAGTTGTGACCTTGAACGCTCCTTCATAAGTAGATAACTCCTACACGATAGTAAAGACGTTCAAGGGAAAACGGTCAAAGTTTTACTACAATTAGTATGCAGCAGAGCTTTCAAAAAGTGCCCAAATAATATACAGGTCAATTCGAACGCGTTTTGTACGCAAAGTAGCAATCCGCGGGCAATATAAGGCACTTCGCGATGTCTATCCATGTTCCATACCATGCCAATGTAACTATCATATCTTAGCGTTCGCATAGAGCACCTAGAGTTGTGACCTTGAAAGCTCCTTCATAAGTAGATAACTACTACACGATAGAAAATCGTACAAGTGAAAATGGATTTAGTTTTACTGCAATTAGCATGCAGCAGAGCTGCCAAGTAATGCCCAGATAATATACACGTTAACTCGAATGCGTTTTATAAACAAAGCAGCAATCCGTGGGCTATTAAGGACACTTCGCGATGCTTATCCATTTTCTATACCAAGCCATTGTAACTACCATATCTTAGTGTTCGCATACAGCGCCTATAGTTGTGACCTTGAACGCTCCTTCATAAGTAGATAAGTCCTACACGATAGAATAGACGTTCAAGAGAAAACGGTCTAAGTTTTACTACAGTTAGTATGCAGCAGAGCTATAAAAAAGAGCCCAAATAATATATACGTTAATTCGAACGCATATTGTACGCAAAGTAGCAATCCGCGGTCTATATAAGGCACTTCGCGATGTCTATCCATGTTCTATACCATGCCAATGTAACTATCATATCATAGCGTTCGCATAGAGCACCTAGAGTTGTGACCTTGAAAGCTCCTTCATAAGTAGATAACTACTACACAATAGAAAAGACGTACAAGTGAAAATGGATTTAGTTATACGGCAATTAGCATGCAGCAGAGCTGCCAAATAATGCCCAGTTAATATACGCGTTAATTCTAATGCGTTTTGTAAACAAAGCAGCAATCCGTGGGCTATTAAGGACACTTTGCGATGCCTATCCATTTTCTATACCATGCCATTGTAACTACCATATATTAGCGTTTGCATACAGCACCTAGAGTTGTGACCTTGAACGCTTCTTCATATGTAGATAACTCCTACACGATAGAAAAGACGTTGAAGAGAAAACGGTCTAAGTTTTACTGCAATTAGTGTGCAGCAGAGCTTTCAAAAAGTACCCAATTAATATACACGTCAATTCGAACGCGTTTTGTACGCAAAGTAGCAATCCGCGGGCTATATAAGGCACTTCGCGATGTCTATCCATGTTCTATACCATGCCAGTGTAACTACCATATCTTAGCGTTCGCATAGAGCAACTAGAGTTGTGACCTTGAACACTCCTTCATAAGTAGATAACTTCTACACGATAGAAAAGACGTTCAAGAGAAAACGGTCTAAATTTTACTGCAATTAGTATGCAGCAGAGCTTTCAGAAAATGCCCAAATACACGTTAATTCGAACCCGTTTTGTACGCAAAGTAGCAATCCGCGGGCAATATTAGCGATGTCTATCTATGTTCTATACCATGCCAATGTAACTATCATATCTTAGCGTTCGCATAGAGCACCTAGAGTTGTGACCTTGTAAGCTCCTTCATAAGTAGATAACTACTACACAATAGAAAAGACGTACAAGTGAAAATGGATTTAGTTTTACCGCAATTACCATGCAGCAGAGCTGCCAAATAATGCCCAGATAATATACGCGTTAATTCTAATGCGTTTTGTAAACAAAGCAGCAATACGTGGGCTATTAAGGACACTTCGCGATGTCTATCCATGTTCTACACCATGCCAATGTAACTATCATATCTTAGCGTTCGCATAGAGCACCTAGAGTTGTGACCTTGAACGCTCCTTCATAAGTAGATAACTACTACACAATAGAAAAGACGTACAAGTGAAAATGGATTTAGTTTTACGCCAATTAGCATGCAGCAGAGCTGCCAAATAATGCCCAGATAATATACGCGTTAATTCTAATGCGTTTTGTAAACAAAGCAGCAATCCGTGGGCTATTAAGGACACTTCGCGATGCCTATCCATATTCTACACCATGTCAATGTTACTATCAAATCTTAGGGTTCGCATAGAGCACAAAGAGCTGTGACCTTGAACGCTCCTTCATATGTAGATAAGTCCTACACGATAGAAAAGACGTTGAAGAGAAAACGGTCCAAGTTTTACTGCAATTAGTATGCAGCAGAGCTTTCAGTAAATGCCCAAATAATATACACGTTAATTATAACGCGTTTTGTACGCAAAGTAGCAATCCGCGGGTAATATAAGGCACTTCACGATGTCTATCCATGTTCTATACCATGCCAATGTAACTATCATATCTTAGCGTTCGCATAGAGCACCTAGAGTTGTGACCTTGACCGCTCCTTCATAAGTAGATAACTACTACACAATAGAAAAGACGTACAAGTGAAAATGGATTTAGTTTTACTGCATTTACCATGCAGCAGAGCTGCCAAATAATGCCCAGATAATATACGCGTTAATTCTAATGCGTTTTGTAAACAAAGCAGCAATCCGTGGGCTATTAAGGACACTTTGCGATGCCTATCCATTTTCTATACCATGCCATTGTAAATACCATATCTTAGCGTTTGCATACAGCACCTAGAGTTGTGACCTTGAACGCTCCTTAATATGTAGATAACTCCTACACGATAGAAAAGACGTTGAAGAGAAAACGGTCTAAGTTTTACTGCAATTAGTATGCAGCAGAGCTTTCAGTAAATGCCCAAATAATATACACGTTAATTATAACGCGTTTTGTACGCAAAGTAGCAATCCGCGGGTAATATAAGGCACTTCACGATGTCTATCCATGTTCTATACTATGCCAATGTAACTATCATATCTTAGCGTTCGCATAGAGCACCTAGAGTTGTGACCTTGACCGCTCCTTCATAAGTAGATAACTACTACACAATAGAAAAGACGTGCAAGTGAAAATGGATTTAGTTTTACTGCAATTAGCATGCAGCAGAGCTGCCAAATAATGCCCAGATAATATACGCATTAATTCTAATGCGTTTTGTAAACAGAGCAGCAATCCGTGGGCTTTTAAGGACACTTTGCGATGCCTATCCATTTTCTATACCATGCCATTGTAACTACCATATCTTAGCGTTCGCATACAGTACCTAGAGTTGTGACCTTGAACGCTCCTTCATAAGTAGATAACTCCAACACGATAGAAAAGACGTTCAAGAGAAAACGGTCGAAGTTTTACTGCAATTAGTATACAGCAGAGCTTTCAGAAAATGCCCAAATAATATACACGTTAATTCGAACCCGTTTTGTACGCAAAGTAGCAATCCGCGGGCAATATAAGGCACTTAGCGATGTCTATCTATGTTCTATACCATGCCAATGTAACTATCATATCTTAGCGTTCGCATAGAGCTCCTAGAGTCGTGACCTTGAACGCTCCTTCATAAGTAGATATCTCCTACACGATATAAAAGACGTACAATAGAAATCGGACTAAGTTTAACTGCAATTAGCATGCAGCAGAGCTTTCAGAAAATGCCCAAAAAATATACACGTTAATTCGAACCCGTTTTGTACGCAAAGTAGCAATCCGTGGGCAATATAAGGCACTTAGCGATGTCTATCTATGTTCTATACCATGCCAATGTAACTATCATATCTTAGCGTTCGCATAGAGCACCTAGAGTTGTGACCTTGTCCGCTCCTTCATAAGTAGATAACTACTACACAATAGAAAAGACGTACAAGTGAAAATGGATTTAGTTTTACCGCAATTACCATGCAGCAGAGCTGCCAAATAATGCCCAGATAATATACGCGTTAATTCTAATGCGTTTTGTAAACAAAGCAGCAATCCGTGGGCTATTAAGGACACTTCGCGATGTCTATCCATGTTCTACACCGTGCCAATGTAACTATCATATCTTAGCGTTCGCATAGAGCACCTAGAGTTGTGACCTTGAACGCTCCTTCATAAGTAGATAACTACTACACAATAGAAAAGACGTACAAGTGAAAATGGATTTAGTTTTACGGCAATTAGCATGCAGCAGAGCTGCCAAATAATGCCCAGGTAATATTCGCGTTAATTCTAATGCGTTTTGTAAACAAAGCAGCAATCCGTGGGCTATTAAGGACACTTCGCGATGCCTATCCATTTTCTATACCATGCCATTGTAACTACCATATCTTAGCGTTCGCATACAGTACCTAGAGTTGTGACCTTGAACGCTCCTTCATATGTAGATAACTCCTACACGATAGAAAAGACGTTGAAGAGAAAACGGTCTAAGTTTTACTGCAATTAGTATGCAGCAGAACTTTCAGAACATGCCCAAATAATATACACGTTAATTCGAACGCGTTTTGTACGCAAAGTAGCAATCCGCGAGCAATATAAGGCACTTCGCGATGTCTATCCATGTTCCATACCATGCCAATGTAACTATCATATCTTAGCGTTCGCATAGAGCACCTAGAGTTGTGACCTTGAACGCTCTTTCATAAGTAGATAACTCCTACATGATAGAAAAGACGTTCAAGAGAAAACGGTCTTAGTTTTACTGCAATTAGTATGCAGCAGAACTTTCAAAAAGTGCCCAAATAATATACACGTTAATTCGAATGCGTTTTGTACGCAAAGTAGCAATCCGCGGGCTATATAAGGCATCTAGCGATGTCTATCCATGTTCTATACCATGCCAATGTAACTATCATATCTTAGCGTTCGCATAGAGCACAAAGAGCTGTGACCTTGAACGCTCCTTCAATCGTAGATTACTGCTACACGATAGAAAAGACGTACAAGTGAAAATGGATATAGTTTTACTGCAATTAGCATGCAGCAGAGCAGCCAAATAATGCCCAGATAATATACGCGTTAAACCTATTGCGTTTTGTAAACAAAGCAGCAATCCGTGGGCTATTAAGGACACTTTGCGATGCCTATCCATTTTCTATACCATGCCATTGTAACTACCATTTCTTAGCGTTTGCATACAGCACCTAGAGTTGTGAGTTGTTTTGTAAACAAAGCAGCAATCCGTGGGCTATTAAGGACACTTCGCGCTGCCTATCCATGTTCTACACCATGTCAATGTTACTATCATATCTTAGGGTTCGCATAGAGCACAAAGAGCTGTGACCTTGAACGCTCCTTCATTGGTAGATTACTGCTACACGATAGAAAAGACGTACAAGTGAAAATGGATTTAGTTTTACTGCAATTAGCATGCAGCAGAGCAGCCAAATAATGCCCAGATAATATACGCGTTAATCCTAATGCGTTTTGTAAACAAAGCAGCAATCCGTGGGCTATTAAGGACACTTTGCGATGCCTATCCATTTTCTATACCATGCCATTGTAACTACCATTTCTTAGCGTTTGCATACAGCACCTAGAGTTGTGACCTTGAACGCTCCTTCATATGTAGATAACTCCTACACGATAGAAAAGACGTTGAAGAGAAAACGGTCTAAGTTTTACTGCAATTAGTATGCAGCAGAGCTTTCAAAAAGTACCCAATTAATATACACGTCAATTCGAACGCGTTTTGTACGCAAAGTAGCAATCCGCGGGCTATATAAGACACTTCGCGATGTCTATCCATGTTCTATACCATGCCAATGTAACTATCATATCTTAGCGTTCGCATAGAGCACCTAGAGTTGTGACCTTGACCGCTCCTTCATAAGTAGATAACTACTACACAATAGAAAAGACGTACAAGTGAAAATGGATTTAGTTTTACGGCAATTAGCATGCAGCAGAGCTGCCAAATAATGCCCAGATAATATACGCGTTAATTCTAATGCGTTTTGTAAACAAAGCAGCAATCCGTAGGCTATTAAGGACACTTTGCGATGCCTATCCATTTTCTATACCATGCCATTGTAACTACCATATCTTAGCGTTTGCATAAAGCACCTAGAGTTGTGACCTTGAACGCTCCTTCTTATGTAGATAACTCCTACACGATAGAAAAGACGTTGAAGAGAAAACGGTCCAAGTTTTACTGCAATTAGTATGCAGCAGAGCTTTCAGTAAATGCCCAACTAATATACACGTTAATTATAACGCGTTTTGTACGCAAAGTAGCTATCCGCGGGTAATACAAGGCACTTCACGATGTCTATCCATGTTCTATACCATGCCAATGTAACTATCATATCTTAGCGTTCGCATAGAGCACCTAGAGTTGTTACCTTGAACGCTCCTTCATAAGTAGATAAATCCTACACTATAGAAAAGACGTTCAAGAGAAAACGGTCTTACTTTTACTGCAATTAGTATGCAGCAGAGCTTTCAAAAAGTGCCCAAATAATATACACGTCAATTCGAACGCGTTTTGTACGCAAAGTAGCAATCCGCGGGCTATATAAGGCACTTCGCGATGTCTATCCATGTTCTATACCATGCCAATGTAACTATCATATTTTAGCGTTCGCATAGAGCACCTAGAGTTGTGACCTTGATCGCTCCTTCATAAGTAGATAAATCCTACACGATAGAAAAGACGTTCAAAAGAAAACGGTCTTAGTTTTACTGCAATTAGTATGCAGCAGAGCTTTCAAAAAGTGCCCCAATAATATACACGTCAATTTGAACGCGTTTTGTACGCAAAGTAGCAATCCGCGGGCTATATAAGGCACTTCGCGATGTCTATCCATGTTCTATACCATGCCAATGTAACTATCATATCTTAGCGTTCGCATAGAGCACCTAGAGTTGTGACCTTGAACGCTCCTTCATAAGTAGATAACTCCTACACGATAGAAAAGACGTTCAAGAGAAAACGGTCTAATTTTTACTGCAATTAGTATGCAGCAGCGCTGCTTAATAATGCCCAGATGATATACACGAAAATTCGAATGCGTTTTGTAAACAAAGCAGCAATCCGTGGGCTATTGAGGACACTTCGCGATGCCTTTCCATGTTCTACACTATGTCAATGTTACTATCATATCTTAGGGTTCGCATATAGCACAAAGAGCTGTGACCTTGGACGCTCCTTCATTCGTAGATTACTGCTACACGATAGAAAAGACGTACAAGTGAAAATGGATTTAGTTTTACTGCAATTAGCATGCAGCAGAGCTGCCAAATAATGCCCAGATAATATACACGTTAATTCGAATGCGTTATGTAAACAAAGCAGCAATCCGTGGGCTATTAAGGACACTACGCGGTGCCTATCCATTTTCTATACCATGCCATTGTAACTATCATATCTTAGCGTTCGCATAGAGCACCTAGAGTTGTGACCTTGAACGCTCCTTCATAAGTAGATAACTCCTACACGATAGAAAGACGTTCAAGAGAAAACGGTCTAAGTTTTACTGCAACTAGTATGCAGCAGAACTTTCAGAAAATGCCCAAAAAATATAAACGTTAATTCGAACGCGTTTTGTACGCAAAGTAGCAATCCGCGGGCTATATAAGGCATCTAGCGATGTCTATCCATGTTCTATACCATGCCATTGTAACTATCATATCTTAGCGTTCGCATATAGCACCTAGAGTTGTGACCTTGAACGCTCCTTCATAAGTAGATAACTCCTACACGATAGAAAAGACGTTCAAGGGAAAACGGTCTAAGTTTTACTACAATTAGTATGCAGCAGAGCTTTCAAAAAGTGCCCAAATAATATACACGTCAATTCGAACGCGTTCTGTACGCAAAGTAGCAATCCGCGGGCTATATAAGGCACTTCGCGATGTCTATCCATGTTCTATACCATGCCAATGTAACTATCATATCTTAGCGTTCGCATAGAGCACCTAGAGTTGGGACCTTGAACGCTCCTTCATAAGTAGATAAATCCTATACTATAGAAAAGACGTTCAAAAGAAAACGGTCTTAGTTTTACTGCAATTAGTATGCAGCAGAGCTTTCAAAAAGTGCCCAAATAATATACACGTCAATTCGAACGCGTTTTGTAGGCAAAGTAGCAATCCGCGGGCTATATAAGGCACTTCGCGATGTCTATCCATGTTATATACCATGCCAATGTAACTATCATATCTTAGCGTTCGCATAGAGCACCTAGAGTTGTGACCTTGAACGCTCCTTCATAAGTTGATAACTCCTACACGATAGAAAAGACGTTCAAGAGAAAACGTTCTAAGTTTTACTGCAATTAGTATGCAGCAGTGCTTTCAAAAAGTGCCCATATAATATACACGTTAATTCGAACGCGTTTGTACGCAATGTAGCAATCCGCGGGCTATATAAGGCATTTCGCGATGTCTATCCATGTTCTATACCATGCCATTGTAACTACCATATCTTAGCGTTCGCATACAGTACCTAGAGTTGTGACCTTGAACGCTCCTTCATAAGTAGATAACTCCTACACGATAGAAAAGACGTTCAAGAGAAAACGGTCTAAGTTTTACTGCAATAAGTATGCAGCAGAGCTTTCAAAAAGTGCCCAAATAATATACACGTTAATTCGAATGGGTTTTGTACACAAAGTAGCAATCCGCGGGCTATATAAGGCACTTCGCGATGTCTATCCATTTTCTATATCATGCCATTGCAACTACCATATCTTAGCGATCGCATACAGCAAATAGAGATGTGACCTTGAACGCTCATTCATAAGTAGAGAACTCCTACACGATAGAAAATACGTTCAAGAGAAAACGGTCTAAGTTTTACTGCAATTAGTATGCAGCAGAGCTTTCAAAAAGTGCCCAAATAATATACACGTTAATTCGAACGCGTTTTGTACACAAAGTAGCAATCCGCGGGCTATATAAGGCATTTCGCGATATCTATCTATATTCTATACCATGCCATTGTAACTACCATATCTTAGCGTTCGCATATAGCACCTATAGTTGTGACCTTGAACGCTCTCTCATAAGTAGATAACTCCTACACGATAGAAAAGACGTTCAAGGGAAAATGGTCTAAGTTTTACTACAATTAGTATGCAGCAGAGCTTTCAAAAAGTGCCCAAATAATATACACGTTAATTCGAATGCGTTTTGTACACAAAGTAGCAATCCGCGGGCTATATAAGGCACTTCGCGATGTCTATCCATTTTCTATATCATGCCATTGCAACTACCATATCTTAGCGATCGCATACAGCAAATAGAGATGTGACCTTGAACGCTCATTCATAAGTAGAGAACTCCTACACGATAGAAAATACGTTCAAGAGAAAACTGTCTAAGTTTTACTGCAATTAGTATGCAGCAGAGCTTTCAAAAAGTGCCTAAATAATACACAGGTCAATTCGAACGCGTTTTGTTCGCAAAGTAGCAATCCGCGGTCTATATAAGGCACCTCGCGATGTCTATCCATGTTCTATACCATGCCAATGTAACTATCATATCTTAGCGTTCGCATAGAGCACCTAGAGTTGTGACCTTGAACGCTCCTTCATAAGTAGATAACTCCTACACGATAGAAAAGACGTTCAAGAGAAAACTGTCTAAGTTTTACTGCAACTAGTATGCAGCAGAACTTTCAGAAAATGCCCAAAAAATATACACGTTAATTCGAACGCGTTTTGTACGCAAAGTAGCAATCCGCGGGCAATATAAGGCACTTCGCGATGTCTATCCATGTTCTATACCATGCCAATGTAACTATCATATCTTAGCGTTCGCATAGAGCACCTAGAGTTGTGACCTTGAACGCTCCTTCATAAGTAGATAAATCCAACACTATAGAAAAGACGTTCAAGAGAAAACGGTCTTACTTTTACTGCAATTAGTATGCAGCAGAGCTTTCAAAAAGTGCCCAAATAATATACACGTCAATTCGAACGCGTTATGTACGCAAAGTAGCAATCCGCGGGCTATATAAGGCACTTCGCGATGTCTATCCATGTTCTATACCATGCCAATGTAACTATCATATCTTAGCGTTCGCATAGAGCACCTAGAGTTGGGACCTTGAACGCTCCTTCATAAGTAGATAAATCCTATACGATAGAAAAGACGTTCAACAGAAAACGGTCTTAGTTTTACTGCAATTAGTATGCAGCAGAGCTTTCAAAAAGTGCCCAAATAATATACACGTCAATTCGAACGCGTTTGTACGCAAAGTAGCAATCCGCGGTCTATATAAGGCACTTCGCGATGTCTATCCATGTTCTATACCATGCCAATGTAACTACCATATCTTAGCGTTCGCATATAGCACCTAGAGTTGTGACCTTGAACGCTCCTTCATAAGTAGATAACTCCTACACGGTAGAAAAGACGTTCAAGAGAAAACGGTCTAAGTTTTACTGCAATTAATATGCAGCAGCGCTGCCTAATAATGCCCAGATGATATACACGAAAATTCGAATGCGTTTTGTAAACAATGCAGCAATCCGTGAGCTATTGAGGACACTTCGCGATGCCTTTCCATGTTCTACACTATGTCAATGTTACTATCATATCTCAGGGTTCGCATAGAGCACAAAGAGCTGTGACCTTGAACGCTCCTTCATTCGTAGATTACTGCTACACGATAGAAAAGACGTACAAGTGAAAATGGATTTAGTTTTACTGCAATTAGCATGCAGCAGAGCTGCCAAATAATGACCAGATAATATACACGTTAATTCGAATGCGTTATGTACACAAAGCAGCAATCCGTGGGCCATTAAGGACACTTCGCGATGCCTATCCATTTTCTATTCCATGCCATTGTAACTACCATATCTTAGCGTTCGCATACAGCACCTTGAGTTGTGACCTTGAACGCTCCTTCATAAGTAGATAACTCCCACACGATAGAAAAGACGTTCAAGAGAAAACAGTCTAAGTTTTACTGCAATTAGTATGCAGCAGAACTTTCAGAACATGCCCAAATAATATACACGTTAATTCGAACGCGTTTTGTACGCAAAGTAGCAATCCGCGGGCAATATAAGGCACTTCGCGATGTCTATCCATGTTCCATACCATGCCAATGTAACTATCATATCTTAGCGTTCGCATAGAGCACCTAGAGTTGTGACCCTGAACGCTCCTTCATAAGTAGATAACTCCTACACGATAGAAAAGACGTTCAAGAGAAAACGGTCTTAGTTTTACTGCAATTAGTATGCAGCAGAGCTTTCAAAATGTGCCCGAACAATATACACGTCACTTCGAATGCGTTTTGTACGCAAAGTAGCAATCCGCGGGCTATATAAGGCATCTAGCGATGTCTATCCATGTTCTATACCATGCCATTGTAACTATCATATCTTAGCGTTCGCAAATAGCACCTAGAGTTGTGACCTTGAACGCTCCTTCATAAATAGATAACTCCAACACGATAGTAAAGACGTTCAAGGGAAAACGGTCAAAGTTTTACTACAATTAGTATGCAGCAGAGCTTTCAAAAAGTGCCCAAATAATATACAGGTCAATTCGAACGCGTTTTGTACGCAAAGTAGCAATCCGCGGGCAATATAAGGCACTTCGCGATGTCTATCCATGTTCCATACCATGCCAATGTAACTATCATATCTTAGCGTTCGCATAGAGCACCTAGAGTTGTGACCTTGAAAGCTCCTTCATAAGTAGATAACTACTACACGATAGAAAAACGTACAAGTGAAAATGGATTTAGTTTTACTGCAATTAGCATGCAGCAGAGCTGCCAAGTAATGCCCAGATAATATACACGTTAACTCGAATGCGTTTTGTAAACAAAGCAGCAATCCGTGGGCTATTAAGGACACTTCGCGATGCTTATCCATTTTCTATACCAAGCCATTGTAACTACCATATCTTAGTGTTCGCATACAGCGCCTATAGTTGTGACCTTGAACGCTCCTTCATAAGTAGATAAGTCCTACACGATAGAATAGACGTTCAAGAGAAAACGGTCTAAGTTTTACTACAGTTAGTATGCAGCAGAGCTATAAAAAAGAGCCCAAATAATATATACGTTAATTCGAACGCGTATTGTACGCAAAGTAGCAATCCGCGGTCTATATAAGGCACTTCGCGATGTCTATCCATGTTCTTTACCATGCCAATGTAACTATCATATCATAGCGTTCGCATAGAGCACCTAGAGTTGTGACCTTGAACGCTCCTTCATAAGTAGATAACTACTACACGATAGAAAAGACGTACAAGTGAAAATGGAATTAGTTTTACTGAAACTAGCATGCAGCAGAGCTGCCAAATAATGCCCAGTTGATATACACGAAAATTCGAATGCGTTTTGTAAACAATGCAGCAATCCGTGGGCTATTGAGGACACTTCGCGATGCCTTTCCATGTTCTACACTATGTCAATGTTACTATCATATCTTAGGGTTCGCATAGAGCACAAAGAGCTGTGACCTTGAACGCTCCTTCATTCGTAGATTACTGCTACACGATAGAAAAGACGTACAAGTGAAAATGGATTTAGTTTTACTGCAATTAGCATCCAGTAGAGCTTCCAAATAATGCCCATATAATATACGCGTTAATTCGAATGCGTTTTGTAAACAAAGCAGCAATCCGTCTGCTATTAAGGACACTTCGCGATGCCTATCCATTTTCTATACCATGCCATTGTAACTACCATATCTTAACGTTCGCATACAGCACCTTGAGTTGTGACCTTGAACGCTCCTTCATAAGTAGATAACTCCCACACGATAGAAAAGACGTTCAAGAGAAAACGGTCTAAGTTTTACTGCAATTAGTATGCAGCAGAACTTTCAAAAAGTGCCCAAATAATATACACGTTAATTCGAATGCGTTTTGTACGCAAAGTAGCAATCCGCGGGCTATATAAGGCATCTAGCGATGTCTATCCATGTTCTATACCATGCCATTGTAACTACCATATCTTAGCGTTCGCATATAGTACCTAGAGTTGTGACCTTGAACGCTCCTTCATAAGTAGATAACTCCTACACGGTAGAAAAGACGTTCAAGAGAAAACGGTCTAAGTTTTACTGCAATTAATATGCAGCAGCGCTGCCTAATAATGCCCAGATGATATACACGAAAATTCGAATGCGTTTTGTAAACAATGCAGCAATCCGTGAGCTATTGAGGACACTTCGCGATGCCTTTCCATGTTCTACACTATGTCAATGTTACTATCATATCTCAGGGTTCGCATAGAGCACAAAGAGCTGTGACCTTGAACGCTCCTTCATTCGTAGATTACTGCTACACGATAGAAAAGACGTACAAGTGAAAATGGATTTAGTTTTACTGCAAATGGCATGCAGTAGAGCTGCCAAATAATGCCCATATAATATACGCGTTAATTCGAATGCGTTTTGTAAACAAAGCAGCAATCCGTGGGCTATTAAGGACACTTCGCGATGCCTATCCATTTTCTATACCATGCCATTGTAACTACCATATCTAAGTGTTCGCATATAGCGCCTAGAGTTGTGACCTTGAACGCTCCTTCATAAGTAGAAAACTCCTACACGATAGAAAAGACGTTCAAGAGAAAACGGTCTTAGTTTTACTGCAATTAGTATGCAACAGAGCTTTCAAAAAGTGCCCAAATAATATACACGTCACTTCGAACGCGTTTTGTACGCAAAGTAGCAATCCGCGGGCTATATAAGGCACTTCGCGATGTCTATCCATGTTCTATACCATGCCAATGTAACTATCATATCTTAGCGTTCGCATAGAGCACCTAGAGTTGTGACCTTGAACGCTCCTTCATAAGTAGATGACTCCTACACGATAGAAAAGACGTTCAAGAGAAAACGGTCTAAGTTTTACTGCAATTAGTATGCAGCAGCGCTGCCTAATAATGCCCAGTTGTTATACACGAAAATTCGAATGCGTTTTGTAAACAATGCAGCAATCCGTGGGCTTTTGAGGACACTTCGCGATGCCTTTCCATGTTCTACACTATGTCAATGTTACTATCATATCTTAGGGTTCGCATAGAGCACAAAGAGCTGTGACCTTGAACGCTCCTTCATTCGTAGATTACTGCTACACGATAGAAAAGACGTACAAGTGAAAATGAATTTAGTTTTACTGCAATTAGCATGCAGCAGAGCTGCCAAATAATGCCCAGATAATATACACGTTAATTCGAATGCGTTATGTAAACAAGGCAGCAATCCGTGGGCTATTAAGGACACTACGCGATGCCTATCCATTTTCTATACCATGCCATTGTAACTACCATATCTTAGCGTGTGCATACAGTACCTAGAGTTGTGACCTTGAACGCTCCTTCATAAGTAGATAAGTCCTACACGATAGAAAATACGTTCAAGGGAAAACGGTCTTAGTTTTACTACAATTAGTATGCAGCAGAGTTTTAAAAAAGAGCCCAAATAATATATACGTTAATTCGAACGCGTTTTGTACGCAAAGTAGCAATCCGCGGGCAATATAAGGCACTTCGCGATGTCTATCCATGTTCTATACCATGCCAATGTAACTACCATATCTTAGCGTTTGCATACAGTACCTAGAGATGTGACCTTGAACGCTCCTTCATAAGTAGATAAGTCCTACACGATAGAAAATACGTTCAAGGGAAAACGGTCTTAGTTTTACTACAATTAGTATGCAGCAGAGCTTTAAAAAAGAGCCCAAATAATATATACGTTAATTCGAACGCGTTTTGTATGCAAAGTAGCAATCCGTGGGCTATATAAGGCACTTCGCGATGTCCATCCATGTTCTACACCATGTCAATGTTACTATCATATCTTAGGGTTCGCATAGAGCAATTAGAGCTGTGACCTTGAACGCTCCTTCATAAGTAGATAACTACTACACGATAGAAAAGACGTACAAGTGAAAATGGAATTAGTTCTACTGAAACTAGCATGCAGCAGAGCTGCCATATAATGCCCAGTTGATATACACGAAAATTCGAATGCGTTTTGTAAACAATGCAGCAATCCGTGGGTTATTGAGGACACTTCGCGATGCCTTTCCATGTTCTACACTATGTCAATGTTACTATCATACCTTAGGGTTCGCATAGAGCACAAAGAGCTGTGACCTTGAACGCTCCTTCATTCGTAGATTACTGTTACACGATAGAAAAGACGTACAAGTGAAAATGGATTTAGTTTTACTGCAATTAGCATCCAGTAGAGCTTCCAAATAATGCCCATATAATATACGCGTTAATTCGAATGCGTTTTGTAAACAAAGCAGCAATCCGTGGACTATTAAGGACACTTCGCGATGCCTATCCATTTTCTATACCATGCCATTGTAACTACCATATCTTAACGTTCGCTTACAGCACCTTGAGTTGTGACCTTGAACGCTCCTTCATAAGTAGATAACTCCCACACGATAGAAAAGACGTTCAAGAGAAAACGGTCTAAGTTTTACTGCAATTAGTATGCAGCAGAACTTTCAAAAAGTGCCTAAATAATATACACGTTAATTCGAATGCGTTTTGTACGCAAAGTAGCAATCCGCGGGCTATATAAGGCATCTAGCGATGTCTATCCATGTTCTATACCATGCCATTGTAACTACCATATCTTAGCGTTCGCATATAGCACCTAGAGTTGTGACCTTGAACGCTCCTTCATAAGTAGATAACTCCTACACGGTAGAAAAGACGTTCAAGAGAAAACGGTCTAAGTTTTACTGCAATTAATATGCAGCAGCGCTGCCTAATAATGCCCAGATGATATACACGAAAATTCGAATGCGTTTTGTAAACAATGCAGCAATCCGTGAGCTATTGAGGACACTTCGCGATGCCTTTCCATGTTCTACACTATGTCAATGTTACTATCATATCTCAGGGTTCGCATAGAGCACAAAGAGCTGTGACCTTGAACGCTCCTTCATTCGTAGATTACTGCTACACGATAGAAAAGACGTACAAGTGAAAATGGATTTAGTTTTACTGCAATTAGAATGCAGCAGAGCTGCCAAATAATGACCAGATAATATACACGTTAATTCGAATGCGTTATGTAAACAAAGCAGCAATCCGTGAGCCATTAAGGACACTTCGCGATGCCTATCCATTTTCTATTCCATGCCATTGTAACTACCATATCTTAGCGTTCGCATACAGCACCTTGAGTTGTGACCTTGAACGCTCCTTCATAAGTAGATAACTCCCACACGATAGAAAACACGTTCAAGAGAAAACAGTCTAAGTTTTACTGCAATTAGTATGCAGCAGAACTTTCAGAACATGCCCAAATAATATACACGTTAATTCGAACGCGTTTTGTACGCAAAGTAGCAATCCGCGGGCAATATAAGGCACTTCGCGATGTCTATCCATGTTCCATACCATGCCAATGTAACTATCATATCTTAGCGTTCGCATAGAGCACCTAGAGTTGTGACCTTGAACGCTCCTTCATAAGTAGATAACTCCTACATGATAGAAAAGACGTTCAAGAGAAAACGGTCTTAGTTTTACTGCAATTAGTATGCAGCAGAGCTTTCAAAATATGCCCGAACAATATACACGTCACTTCGAATGCGTTTTGTACGCAAAGTAGCAATCCGCAGTCTATATAAGGCAGTTCGCGATGTCTATCCATGATCTATACCATGCCAATGTAACTATCATATTTTAGCGTTCGCATAGAGCACCTAGAGTTGTGACCTTGAAAGCTCCTTCATAAGTAGATAACTACTACACGATAGAAAAACGTACAAGTGAAAATGGATTTAGTTTTACTGCAATTAGCATGCAGCAGAGCTGCCAAGTAATGCCCAGATAATATACACGTTAACTCGAATGCGTTTTGTAAACAAAGCAGCAATCCGTGGGCTATTAAGGACACTTCGCGATGCTTATCCATTTTCTGTACCAAGCCATTGTAACTACCATATCTTAGTGTTCGCATACAGCGCCTATAGTTGTGACCTTGAACGCTCCTTCATAAGTAGATAAGTCCTACACGATAGAATAGACGTTCAAGAGAAAACGGTCTAAGTTTTACTGCAATTAGTATGCAGCAGAACTTTCAAAAAGTGCCCAAATAATATACACGTTAATTCGAATGCGTTTTGTACGCAAAGTAGCAATCCGCGGGCTATATAAGGCATCTAGCGATGTCTATCCATGTTCTATACCATGCCATTGTAACTATCATATCTTAGCGTTCGCATATAGCACCTAGAGTTGTGACCTTGAACGCTCCTTCATAAGTAGATAACTCCTACACGATAGAAAAGACGTTCAAGAGAAAACGTTCTAAGTTTTACTGCAATTAGTATGCAGCAGTGCTTTCAAGAAGTGCCCATATAATATACACGTTAATTCGAACGCGTTTGTAAGCAATGTAGCAATCCGCGGGCTATATAAGGCATTTCGCGATGTCTATCCATGTTCTATACCATGCCATTGTAACTACCATATCTTAGCGTTCGCATACAGTACCTAGAGTTGTGACCTTGAACGCTCCTTCATAAGTAGATAACTCCTACACGATAGAAAAGACGTTCAAGAGAAAACGGTCTAAGTTTTACTGCAATTAGTATGCAGCAGAGCTTTCAAAAAGTGCCCAAAAAATATACACGTTAATTCGAATGGGTTTTGTACACAAAGTAGCAATCCGCGGGCTATATAAGGCATCTAGCGATGTCTATCCATGTTCTATACCATGCCATTGTAACTATCATATCTTAGCGTTCGCATATAGCACCTAGAGTTGTGACCTTGAACGCTCCTTCATAAGTAGATAACTCCTACACGATAGAAAAGACGTTCAAGGGAAAACGGTCTAAGTTTTACTGCAATTAGTATGCAGCAGAGCTTTCAAAAAGTGCACAAATAATATACAGGTCAATTCGAACGCGTTTTGTACGCAAAGTAGCAATCCGCAGTCTATATAAGGCACTTCGCGATGTCTATCCATGATCTATACCATGCCAATGTAACTATCATATCTTAGCGTTCGCATAGAGCACCTAGAGTTGTGACCTTGAAAGCTCCTTCATAAGTAGATAACTACTACACTATAGAAAAGACGTACAAGTGAAAATGGATTTAGTTTTACTGCAATTAGCATGCAGCAGAGCAGCCAAATAATGCCCAGATAATATACACGTTAATTCGAATGCGTTATGTAAACAAAGCAGCAATTCGTGGGCTATTAAGGACACTTTGCGATACTTATCCATTTTCTATACCATGCCATTGTAACTACCATATCTTAGTGTTCGCATACAGCGCCTATAGTTGTGACCTTGAACGCTCCTTCATAAGTAGATAAGTCCTACACGATAGAAAAGACGTTCAAGAGAAAACGGTCTAAGTTTTACTACAGTTAGTATGCAGCAGAGCTATAAAAAAGAGCCCAAATAATATATACGTTAATTCGAACGCGTTTTGTACGCAAAGTAGCAATCCGTGGGCTATATAAGGCACTTCGCGATGTCCATCCATGTTCTATACCATGCCATTGTAACTACCATATCTTAGCGTTCGCATACAGCAAATAGAGTTGTGACCTTGAACGCTCCTTCATAAGTAGATAACTCCCACACCATAGAAAAGACGTTCAAGAGAAAACGGTCTAAGTTTTGCTGCAATTAGTATGCAGCAGAGCTTTAAAAAAGAGCCCAAATAATATATACGTTAATTCGAACGCGTTTTGCACGCAAAGTAGCAATCGGCGGGTTATATAAGGCACTTCGCGATGTCCATCCATGTTCTATACCATGTCAATGTTACTATCATATCTTAGGGTTCGCATAGAGCAATTAGAGCTGTGACCTTGAACGCTCGTTCACAAGTAGATAACTCGTACACGATAGAAAAGACGTTCAAGAGAAAACGGTCTAAGTTTAACTACAATTAGTTTGCAGCAGAGATTTCAAAAAGTGCCCAAATAATATACACGTCAATTCGAACGCGTATTGTACGCAAAGTAGCAATCCGCGGTCTATATAAGGCACTTCGCGATGTCTATCCATGTTCTATACCATGCCAATGTAACTATCATATCATGGCGTTCGCATAGAGCACCTAGAGTTGTGACCTTGAACGCTCCTTCATAAGTAGATAACTACTACACGATAGAAAAGACGTACAAGTGAAAATGGAATTAGTTTTACTGAAACTAGCATGCAGCAGAGCTGCCAAATACTGCCCAGATGATATACACGAAAATTCTCATGCGTTTTGTAAGCAAAGCAGCAATCCATGGGCTATTGAGGACACTTCGCGATGCCTTTCCATGTTCTACATTATGTCAATGTTACTATCATATCTTAGGGTTCGCATAGAGCACAAAGAGCTGTGACCTTGAACGCTCCTTCATTCGTAGAATACTGCTACACGATAGAAAAGACGTACAATTGAAAATGGATTTAGTTTTACTGCAAATGGCATGCAGTAGAGCTGCCAAATAATGCCCATATAATATACGCGTTAATTCGAATGCGTTTTGTAAACAAAGCAGCAATCCGTGGGCTATTAAGGACACTTCGCGATGCCTATCCATTTTCTATACCATGCCATTGTAACTACCATATCTAAGTGTTCGCATATAGCGCCTAGAGTTGTGACCTTGAACGCTCCTTCATAAGTAGAAAACTCCTACACGATAGAAAAGACGTTCAAGAGAAAACGGTCTTAGTTTTACTGCAATTAGTATGCAGCAGAGCTTTCAAAAAGTGCCCAAATAATATACACGTCAATTCGAACGCGTTTTGTACGCAAAGTAGCAATCCGCGGGCTATATAAGGCACTTCGCGATGTCTATCAATGTTCTATACCATGCCAATGTAACTATCATATCTTAGCGTTCGCATAGAGCACCTAGAGTTGTGACCTTGAACGCTCCTTCATAAGTAGATAACTCCTACACGATAGAAAAGACGTTCAAGAGAAAACGGTCTAAGTTTTACTGCAATTAGTATGCAGCAGCGCTGCTTAATAATGCACAGATGATATACACGAAAATTCGAATGCGTTTTGTAAACAAAGCAGCAATCCGTGGGCTATTGAGGACACTTCGCGATGCCTTTCCATGTTCTACACTATGTCAATGTTACTATCATATCTTAGGGTTCGCATATAGCACAAAGAGCTGTGACCTTGAACGCTCCTTCATTCGTAGATTTCTGCTACACGTTAGAAAAGACGTACAAGTGAAAATGAATTTAGTTTCACTGCAATTAGCATGCAGCAGAGCTGCCAAATAATGCCCAGATAATATACACGTTAATTCGAATGCGTTATGTAAACAAAGCAGCAATCCGTGGGCTATTAAGGACACTACGCGGTGCCTATCCATTTTCTATACCATGCCATTGTAACTATCATATCTTAGCGTTCGCATGGAGCACATAGAGTTGTGACCTTGAACGGTCCTTCATAAGTAGATAACTCCTACACGATAGAAAGACGTTCAAGAGAAAACGGTCTAAGTTTTACTGCAACTAGTATGCAGCAGAACTTTCAGAAAATGCCCAAAAAATATACACGTTAATTCGAACGCGTTTTGTACGCAAAGTAGCAATCCGCGGGCTATATAAGGCACTTCGCGATGTCCATCCATGTTCTACACCATGTCAATGTTACTATCATATCTTAGGGTTCGCATAGAGCAATTAGAGCTGTGACCTTGAACTCTCCTTCATAAGTAGATAACTACTACACGATAGAAAAGACGTACAAGTGAAAATGGAATTAGTTTTACTGAAACTAGCATGCAGCAGAGCTGCCAAATAATGCCCAGATGATATACACGAAATTTCTAATGCGTTTTGTAAACAAAGCAGCAATCCGTGGGCTATTGAGGAACTTCGCGATGCCTTTCCATGTTCTACATTATGTCAATGTTACTATCATATCTTAGGGTTCGAATAGAGCACAAAGAGCTGTGACCTTGAACGCTCCTTCTTTCGTAGATTACTGCTACACGATAGAAAAGACGTACAAGTGAAAATGAATTTAGTTTTACTGCAATTAGCATGCAGTAGAGCTGCCAAATAATGCCCATATAATATACGCGTTAATTCGAATGCGTTTTGTAAACAAAGCAGCAATCCGTATTTTCTATACCATGCCATTGTAACTACCATATCATAGCGTTCGCATACAGCACCTTGAGTTGTGACCTTGAACGCTCCTTCATAAGTAGATAACTCCCACACGATAGAAAAGACGTTCAAGAGAAAACGGTCTAAGTTTTACTGCAATTAGTATGCAGCAGAACTTTCAGAATATGCCCAAATAATATACACGTTAATTCGAACGCGTTTTGTACGCAAACTAGCAATCCGCGGGCAATATAAGGTACTTCGCGATGTCTATCCATGTTCTATACCATGCCAATGTAACTATCATATCTTAACGTTCGCATAGAGTACCTTGAGTTGTGACCTTGAACGCTCCTTCATAAGTAGATAACTCCTACACGATAGAAAAGACGTTCAAGAGAAAACGGTCTTAGTTTTACTGCAATTAGTATGCAGCAGAGCTTTCAAAAAGTGCCCGAATAATATACACGTCACTTCGAACGAGTTTTGTACGCAAAGTAGCAATCCGCGGGCTATATAAGGCACTTCGCGATGTCTATCCATGTTCTATACCATGCCAATGTAACTATCATATCTTAGCGTTCGCATAGAGCACCTAGAGATGTGACCTTGAACGCTCCTTCATAAGTAGATAACTCCTACACGATAGAAAAGACGTTCAAGAGAAAATGGTCTAAGTTTTAGTGAAACTAGTATGCAGCAGAACTTTCAGAAAATGCCCAAAAAATATACACGTTAATTCGAACGCGTTTTGTACGCAAAGTAGCAATCCGCGGGCAATATAAGGCTCTTCGCGATGTCTATCCATGTTCTATACCATGCCAATGTAACTATCATATCTTAGCGTTCGCATAGAGCACCTAGAGTTGTGACCTTGAACGCTCCTTCATAAGTAGATAAATCCTACACGATAGAAAAGACGTTCAAAAGAAAACGGCCTTAGTTTTACTGCAATTAGTATGCAGCAGAGCTTTCAAAAAGTGCCCAAATAATATACACGTCAATTCAAACGCGTTTTGTACGCAAAGTAGCAATCCGCGGGCTATATAAGGCACTTCGCGATGTCTATCCATGTTCTATACCATGCCAATGTAACTATCATATCTTAGCGTTCGCATAGAGCACCTAGAGTTGTGACCTTGAACGCTCCTTCAGAAGTAGATAACTCCTACACGATAGAAAAGACGTTCAAGAGAAAACGGTCTAAGTTTTACTGCAATTAGTATGCAGCAGCGCTGCCTAATAATGCCCAGTTGATATACACGAAAATTCGAATGCGTTTTGTAAACAATGCAGCAATCCGTGGGCTAATGAGGACACTTCGCGATGCTTTTCCATGTTCTACACTATGTCAATGTTACTATCATATCTTAGGGTTCGCATAGAGCACAAAGAGCTGTGACCTTGAACGCTCCTTAATTCGTAGATTACTGCTACACGATAGAAAAGACGTACAAGTGAAAATGGATTTAGTTTTACAGCAATTAGCATGCAGCAGAGCTGCCAAATATTGCCCAGATAATATACACGTTAATTCGAATGCGTTATGTAAACAAAGCAGCAATCCGTGGGCTATTAAGGACACTACGCGATGCCTATCCATTTTCTATACCATGCCATTGTAACTACCATATCTTAGCGTTTGCATACAGTTCCTAGAGTTGTGACCTTGAACGCTCCTTCATAAGTAGATAAGTCCTACACGATAGAAAAGACGTTCAAGGGAAAACGGTCTTAGTTTTACTACAATTAGTATGCAGCAGAGCTTTAAAAAAGAGCCCAAATAATTTATACGTTAATTCGAACGCGTTTTGTACGCAAAGTAGCAATCCGCGGGCAATATAGGGCACTTCGCGATGTCTATCCATGTTCTATACCATGCCAATGTAACTACCATATCTTAGCGTTTGAATACAGAACCTAGAGTTGTGACCTTGAACGCTCCTTCATAAGTAGATAAGTCCTACACGATAGAAAATACGTTCAAGGGAAAACGGTCTTAGTTTTACTACAATTAGTATGCAGCAGAGCTTTAAAAAAGAACCCAAATAATATATACGTTAATTCGAACGCGTTTTGTATGCAAAGTAGCAATCCGTGGGCTATATAAGGCACTTCGCGATGTCCATCCATGTTCTACACTATGTCAATGTTACTATCATATCTTAAGGTTCGCATAGAGCACAAAGAGCTGTGACCTTGAACGCTCCTTCATTCGTAGATTACTGCTACACGATAGAAAAGACGTACAAGTGAAAATGGATTTAGTTTTACTGCAATTAGCATCCAGTAGAGCTTCCAAATAATGCCCATATAATATACGCGTTAATTCGAATGCGTTTTGTAAACAAAGCAGCAATCCGTGGGCTATTAAGGACACTTCGCGATGCCTATCCATTTTCTATACCATGCCATTGTAACTACCATATCTTAGCGTTCGCATACAGCACCTTGAGTTGTGACCTTGAACGCTCCTTCATAAGTAGATAACTCCCACACGATAGAAAAGACGTTCAAGAGAAAACAGTCTAAGTTTTACTGCAATTAGTATGCAGCAGAACTTTCAGAACATGCCCAAATAATATACACGTTAATTCGAACGCGTTTTGTACGCAAAGTAGCAATCCGCGGGCAATATAAGGCACTTCGCGATGTCTATCCATGTTCCATACCATGCCAATGTAACTATCATATCTTAGCGTTCGCACAGAGCACCTAGAGTTGTGACCTTGAACGCTCCTTCATAAGTAGATAACTCCTACACGATAGAAAAGACGTTCAAGAGAAAACGGTCTTAGTTTTACTGCAATTAGTATGCAGCAGAGCTTTCAAAATGTGCCCGAACAATATACACGTCACTTCGAATGCGTTTTGTACGCAAAGTAGCAATCCGCGGGCTATATAAGGCATCTAGCGATGTCTATCCATGTTCTATACCATGCCATTGTAACTATCATATCTTAGCGTTCGCATATAGCACCTAGAGTTGTGACCTTGAACGCTCCTTCATAAGTAGATAACTCCTACACGATAGTAAAGACGTTCAAGGGAAAACGGTCAAAGTTTTACTACAATTAGTATGCAGCAGAGCTTTCAAAAAGTGCCCAAATAATATACAGGTCAATTCGAACGCGTTTTGTACGCAAAGTAGCAATCCGCGGGCAATATAAGGCACTTCGCGATGTCTATCCATGTTCCATACCATGCCAATGTAACTATCATATCTTAGCGTTCGCATAGAGCACCTAGAGTTGTGACCTTGAAAGCTCCTTCATAAGTAGATAACTACTACACGATAGAAAATCGTACAAGTGAAAATGGATTTAGTTTTACTGCAATTAGCATGCAGCAGAGCTGCCAAGTAATGCCCAGATAATATACACGTTAACTCGAATGCGTTTTATAAACAAAGCAGCAATCCGTGGGCTATTAAGGACACTTCGCGATGCTTATCCATTTTCTATACCAAGCCATTGTAACTACCATATCTTAGTGTTCGCATACAGCGCCTATAGTTGTGACCTTGAACGCTCCTTCATAAGTAGATAAGTCCTACACGATAGAATAGACGTTCAAGAGAAAACGGTCTAAGTTTTACTACAGTTAGTATGCAGCAGAGCTATAAAAAAGAGCCCAAATAATATATACGTTAATTCGAACGCATATTGTACGCAAAGTAGCAATCCGCGGTCTATATAAGGCACTTCGCGATGTCTATCCATGTTCTATACCATGCCAATGTAACTATCATATCATAGCGTTCGCATAGAGCACCTAGAGTTGTGACCTTGAAAGCTCCTTCATAAGTAGATAACTACTACACAATAGAAAAGACGTACAAGTGAAAATGGATTTAGTTATACGGCAATTAGCATGCAGCAGAGCTGCCAAATAATGCCCAGTTAATATACGCGTTAATTCTAATGCGTTTTGTAAACAAAGCAGCAATCCGTGGGCTATTAAGGACACTTTGCGATGCCTATCCATTTTCTATACCATGCCATTGTAACTACCATATATTAGCGTTTGCATACAGCACCTAGAGTTGTGACCTTGAACGCTTCTTCATATGTAGATAACTCCTACACGATAGAAAAGACGTTGAAGAGAAAACGGTCTAAGTTTTACTGCAATTAGTGTGCAGCAGAGCTTTCAAAAAGTACCCAATTAATATACACGTCAATTCGAACGCGTTTTGTACGCAAAGTAGCAATCCGCGGGCTATATAAGGCACTTCGCGATGTCTATCCATGTTCTATACCATGCCAGTGTAACTACCATATCTTAGCGTTCGCATAGAGCAACTAGAGTTGTGACCTTGAACACTCCTTCATAAGCAGATAACTTCTACACGATAGAAAAGACGTTCAAGAGAAAACGGTCTAAATTTTACTGCAATTAGTATGCAGCAGAGCTTTCAGAAAATGCCCAAATACACGTTAATTCGAACCCGTTTTGTACGCAAAGTAGCAATCCGCGGGCAATATTAGCGATGTCTATCTATGTTCTATACCATGCCAATGTAACTATCATATCTTAGCGTTCGCATAGAGCACCTAGAGTTGTGACCTTGTAAGCTCCTTCATAAGTAGATAACTACTACACAATAGAAAAGACGTACAAGTGAAAATGGATTTAGTTTTACCGCAATTACCATGCAGCAGAGCTGCCAAATAATGCCCAGATAATATACGCGTTAATTCTAATGCGTTTTGTAAACAAAGCAGCAATACGTGGGCTATTAAGGACACTTCGCGATGTCTATCCATGTTCTACACCATGCCAATGTAACTATCATATCTTAGCGTTCGCATAGAGCACCTAGAGTTGTGACCTTGAACGCTCCTTCATAAGTAGATAACTACTACACAATAGAAAAGACGTACAAGTGAAAATGGATTTAGTTTTACGCCAATTAGCATGCAGCAGAGCTGCCAAATAATGCCCAGATAATATACGCGTTAATTCTAATGCGTTTTGTAAACAAAGCAGCAATCCGTGGGCTATTAAGGACACTTCGCGATGCCTATCCATGTTCTACACCATGTCAATGTTACTATCAAATCTTAGGGTTCGCATAGAGCACAAAGAGCTGTGACCTTGAACGCTCCTTCATATGTAGATAAGTCCTACACGATAGAAAAGACGTTGAAGAGAAAACGGTCCAAGTTTTACTGCAATTAGTATGCAGCAGAGCTTTCAGTAAATGCCCAAATAATATACACGTTAATTATAACGCGTTTTGTACGCAAAGTAGCAATCCGCGGGTAATATAAGGCACTTCACGATGTCTATCCATGTTCTATACCATGCCAATGTAACTATCATATCTTAGCGTTCGCATAGAGCACCTAGAGTTGTGACCTTGACCGCTCCTTCATAAGTAGATAACTACTACACAATAGAAAAGACGTACAAGTGAAAATGGATTTAGTTTTACTGCATTTACCATGCAGCAGAGCTGCCAAATAATGCCCAGATAATATACGCGTTAATTCTAATGCGTTTTGTAAACAAAGCAGCAATCCGTGGGCTATTAAGGACACTTTGCGATGCCTATCCATTTTCTATACCATGCCATTGTAAATACCATATCTTAGCGTTTGCATACAGCACCTAGAGTTGTGACCTTGAACGCTCCTTCATATGTAGATAACTCCTACACGATAGAAAAGACGTTGAAGAGAAAACGGTCTAAGTTTTACTGCAATTAGTATGCAGCAGAGCTTTCAGTAAATGCCCAAATAATATACACGTTAATTATAACGCGTTTTGTACGCAAAGTAGCAATCCGCGGGTAATATAAGGCACTTCACGATGTCTATCCATGTTCTATACTATGCCAATGTAACTATCATATCTTAGCGTTCGCATAGAGCACCTAGAGTTGTGACCTTGACCGCTCCTTCATAAGTAGATAACTACTACACAATAGAAAAGACGTGCAAGTGAAAATGGATTTAGTTTTACTGCAATTAGCATGCAGCAGAGCTGCCAAATAATGCCCAGATAATATACGCATTAATTCTAATGCGTTTTGTAAACAGAGCAGCAATCCGTGGGCTTTTAAGGACACTTTGCGATGCCTATCCATTTTCTATACCATGCCATTGTAACTACCATATCTTAGCGTTCGCATACAGTACCTAGAGTTGTGACCTTGAACGCTCCTTCATAAGTAGATAACTCCAACACGATAGAAAAGACGTTCAAGAGAAAACGGTCGAAGTTTTACTGCAATTAGTATACAGCAGAGCTTTCAGAAAATGCCCAAATAATATACACGTTAATTCGAACCCGTTTTGTACGCAAAGTAGCAATCCGCGGGCAATATAAGGCACTTAGCGATGTCTATCTATGTTCTATACCATGCCAATGTAACTATCATATCTTAGCGTTCGCATAGAGCTCCTAGAGTCGTGACCTTGAACGCTCCTTCATAAGTAGATATCTCCTACACGATATAAAAGACGTACAATAGAAATCGGACTAAGTTTAACTGCAATTAGCATGCAGCAGAGCTTTCAGAAAATGCCCAAAAAATATACACGTTAATTCGAACCCGTTTTGTACGCAAAGTAGCAATCCGTGGGCAATATAAGGCACTTAGCGATGTCTATCTATGTTCTATACCATGCCAATGTAACTATCATATCTTAGCGTTCGCATAGAGCACCTAGAGTTGTGACCTTGTCCGCTCCTTCATAAGTAGATAACTACTACACAATAGAAAAGACGTACAAGTGAAAATGGATTTAGTTTTACCGCAATTACCATGCAGCAGAGCTGCCAAATAATGCCCAGATAATATACGCGTTAATTCTAATGCGTTTTGTAAACAAAGCAGCAATCCGTGGGCTATTAAGGACACTTCGCGATGTCTATCCATGTTCTACACCGTGCCAATGTAACTATCATATCTTAGCGTTCGCATAGAGCACCTAGAGTTGTGACCTTGAACGCTCCTTCATAAGTAGATAACTACTACACAATAGAAAAGACGTACAAGTGAAAATGGATTTAGTTTTACGGCAATTAGCATGCAGCAGAGCTGCCAAATAATGCCCAGGTAATATTCGCGTTAATTCTAATGCGTTTTGTAAACAAAGCAGCAATCCGTGGGCTATTAAGGACACTTCGCGATGCCTATCCATTTTCTATACCATGCCATTGTAACTACCATATCTTAGCGTTCGCATACAGTACCTAGAGTTGTGACCTTGAACGCTCCTTCATATGTAGATAACTCCTACACGATAGAAAAGACGTTGAAGAGAAAACGGTCTAAGTTTTACTGCAATTAGTATGCAGCAGAACTTTCAGAACATGCCCAAATAATATACACGTTAATTCGAACGCGTTTTGTACGCAAAGTAGCAATCCGCGAGCAATATAAGGCACTTCGCGATGTCTATCCATGTTCCATACCATGCCAATGTAACTATCATATCTTAGCGTTCGCATAGAGCACCTAGAGTTGTGACCTTGAACGCTCTTTCATAAGTAGATAACTCCTACATGATAGAAAAGACGTTCAAGAGAAAACGGTCTTAGTTTTACTGCAATTAGTATGCAGCAGAACTTTCAAAAAGTGCCCAAATAATATACACGTTAATTCGAATGCGTTTTGTACGCAAAGTAGCAATCCGCGGGCTATATAAGGCATCTAGCGATGTCTATCCATGTTCTATACCATGCCAATGTAACTATCATATCTTAGCGTTCGCATAGAGCACAAAGAGCTGTGACCTTGAACGCTCCTTCAATCGTAGATTACTGCTACACGATAGAAAAGACGTACAAGTGAAAATGGATATAGTTTTACTGCAATTAGCATGCAGCAGAGCAGCCAAATAATGCCCAGATAATATACGCGTTAAACCTATTGCGTTTTGTAAACAAAGCAGCAATCCGTGGGCTATTAAGGACACTTTGCGATGCCTATCCATTTTCTATACCATGCCATTGTAACTACCATTTCTTAGCGTTTGCATACAGCACCTAGAGTTGTGAGTTGTTTTGTAAACAAAGCAGCAATCCGTGGGCTATTAAGGACACTTCGCGCTGCCTATCCATGTTCTACACCATGTCAATGTTACTATCATATCTTAGGGTTCGCATAGAGCACAAAGAGCTGTGACCTTGAACGCTCCTTCATTGGTAGATTACTGCTACACGATAGAAAAGACGTACAAGTGAAAATGGATTTAGTTTTACTGCAATTAGCATGCAGCAGAGCAGCCAAATAATGCCCAGATAATATACGCGTTAATCCTAATGCGTTTTGTAAACAAAGCAGCAATCCGTGGGCTATTAAGGACACTTTGCGATGCCTATCCATTTTCTATACCATGCCATTGTAACTACCATTTCTTAGCGTTTGCATACAGCACCTAGAGTTGTGACCTTGAACGCTCCTTCATATGTAGATAACTCCTACACGATAGAAAAGACGTTGAAGAGAAAACGGTCTAAGTTTTACTGCAATTAGTATGCAGCAGAGCTTTCAAAAAGTACCCAATTAATATACACGTCAATTCGAACGCGTTTTGTACGCAAAGTAGCAATCCGCGGGCTATATAAGACACTTCGCGATGTCTATCCATGTTCTATACCATGCCAATGTAACTATCATATCTTAGCGTTCGCATAGAGCACCTAGAGTTGTGACCTTGACCGCTCCTTCATAAGTAGATAACTACTACACAATAGAAAAGACGTACAAGTGAAAATGGATTTAGTTTTACGGCAATTAGCATGCAGCAGAGCTGCCAAATAATGCCCAGATAATATACGCGTTAATTCTAATGCGTTTTGTAAACAAAGCAGCAATCCGTAGGCTATTAAGGACACTTTGCGATGCCTATCCATTTTCTATACCATGCCATTGTAACTACCATATCTTAGCGTTTGCATAAAGCACCTAGAGTTGTGACCTTGAACGCTCCTTCATATGTAGATAACTCCTACACGATAGAAAAGACGTTGAAGAGAAAACGGTCCAAGTTTTACTGCAATTAGTATGCAGCAGAGCTTTCAGTAAATGCCCAACTAATATACACGTTAATTATAACGCGTTTTGTACGCAAAGTAGCTATCCGCGGGTAATACAAGGCACTTCACGATGTCTATCCATGTTCTATACCATGCCAATGTAACTATCATATCTTAGCGTTCGCATAGAGCACCTAGAGTTGTTACCTTGAACGCTCCTTCATAAGTAGATAAATCCTACACTATAGAAAAGACGTTCAAGAGAAAACGGTCTTACTTTTACTGCAATTAGTATGCAGCAGAGCTTTCAAAAAGTGCCCAAATAATATACACGTCAATTCGAACGCGTTTTGTACGCAAAGTAGCAATCCGCGGGCTATATAAGGCACTTCGCGATGTCTATCCATGTTCTATACCATGCCAATGTAACTATCATATTTTAGCGTTCGCATAGAGCACCTAGAGTTGTGACCTTGATCGCTCCTTCATAAGTAGATAAATCCTACACGATAGAAAAGACGTTCAAAAGAAAACGGTCTTAGTTTTACTGCAATTAGTATGCAGCAGAGCTTTCAAAAAGTGCCCCAATAATATACACGTCAATTTGAACGCGTTTTGTACGCAAAGTAGCAATCCGCGGGCTATATAAGGCACTTCGCGATGTCTATCCATGTTCTATACCATGCCAATGTAACTATCATATCTTAGCGTTCGCATAGAGCACCTAGAGTTGTGACCTTGAACGCTCCTTCATAAGTAGATAACTCCTACACGATAGAAAAGACGTTCAAGAGAAAACGGTCTAATTTTTACTGCAATTAGTATGCAGCAGCGCTGCTTAATAATGCCCAGATGATATACACGAAAATTCGAATGCGTTTTGTAAACAAAGCAGCAATCCGTGGGCTATTGAGGACACTTCGCGATGCCTTTCCATGTTCTACACTATGTCAATGTTACTATCATATCTTAGGGTTCGCATATAGCACAAAGAGCTGTGACCTTGGACGCTCCTTCATTCGTAGATTACTGCTACACGATAGAAAAGACGTACAAGTGAAAATGGATTTAGTTTTACTGCAATTAGCATGCAGCAGAGCTGCCAAATAATGCCCAGATAATATACACGTTAATTCGAATGCGTTATGTAAACAAAGCAGCAATCCGTGGGCTATTAAGGACACTACGCGGTGCCTATCCATTTTCTATACCATGCCATTGTAACTATCATATCTTAGCGTTCGCATAGAGCACCTAGAGTTGTGACCTTGAACGCTCCTTCATAAGTAGATAACTCCTACACGATAGAAAGACGTTCAAGAGAAAACGGTCTAAGTTTTACTGCAACTAGTATGCAGCAGAACTTTCAGAAAATGCCCAAAAAATATAAACGTTAATTCGAACGCGTTTTGTACGCAAAGTAGCAATCCGCGGGCTATATAAGGCATCTAGCGATGTCTATCCATGTTCTATACCATGCCATTGTAACTATCATATCTTAGCGTTCGCATATAGCACCTAGAGTTGTGACCTTGAACGCTCCTTCATAAGTAGATAACTCCTACACGATAGAAAAGACGTTCAAGGGAAAACGGTCTAAGTTTTACTACAATTAGTATGCAGCAGAGCTTTCAAAAAGTGCCCAAATAATATACACGTCAATTCGAACGCGTTCTGTACGCAAAGTAGCAATCCGCGGGCTATATAAGGCACTTCGCGATGTCTATCCATGTTCTATACCATGCCAATGTAACTATCATATCTTAGCGTTCGCATAGAGCACCTAGAGTTGGGACCTTGAACGCTCCTTCATAAGTAGATAAATCCTATACTATAGAAAAGACGTTCAAAAGAAAACGGTCTTAGTTTTACTGCAATTAGTATGCAGCAGAGCTTTCAAAAAGTGCCCAAATAATATACACGTCAATTCGAACGCGTTTTGTAGGCAAAGTAGCAATCCGCGGGCTATATAAGGCACTTCGCGATGTCTATCCATGTTATATACCATGCCAATGTAACTATCATATCTTAGCGTTCGCATAGAGCACCTAGAGTTGTGACCTTGAACGCTCCTTCATAAGTTGATAACTCCTACACGATAGAAAAGACGTTCAAGAGAAAACGTTCTAAGTTTTACTGCAATTAGTATGCAGCAGTGCTTTCAAAAAGTGCCCATATAATATACACGTTAATTCGAACGCGTTTGTACGCAATGTAGCAATCCGCGGGCTATATAAGGCATTTCGCGATGTCTATCCATGTTCTATACCATGCCATTGTAACTACCATATCTTAGCGTTCGCATACAGTACCTAGAGTTGTGACCTTGAACGCTCCTTCATAAGTAGATAACTCCTACACGATAGAAAAGACGTTCAAGAGAAAACGGTCTAAGTTTTACTGCAATAAGTATGCAGCAGAGCTTTCAAAAAGTGCCCAAATAATATACACGTTAATTCGAATGGGTTTTGTACACAAAGTAGCAATCCGCGGGCTATATAAGGCACTTCGCGATGTCTATCCATTTTCTATATCATGCCATTGCAACTACCATATCTTAGCGATCGCATACAGCAAATAGAGATGTGACCTTGAACGCTCATTCATAAGTAGAGAACTCCTACACGATAGAAAATACGTTCAAGAGAAAACGGTCTAAGTTTTACTGCAATTAGTATGCAGCAGAGCTTTCAAAAAGTGCCCAAATAATATACACGTTAATTCGAACGCGTTTTGTACACAAAGTAGCAATCCGCGGGCTATATAAGGCATTTCGCGATGTCTATCTATATTCTATACCATGCCATTGTAACTACCATATCTTAGCGTTCGCATATAGCACCTATAGTTGTGACCTTGAACGCTCTCTCATAAGTAGATAACTCCTACACGATAGAAAAGACGTTCAAGGGAAAATGGTCTAAGTTTTACTACAATTAGTATGCAGCAGAGCTTTCAAAAAGTGCCCAAATAATATACACGTTAATTCGAATGCGTTTTGTACACAAAGTAGCAATCCGCGGGCTATATAAGGCACTTCGCGATGTCTATCCATTTTCTATATCATGCCATTGCAACTACCATATCTTAGCGATCGCATACAGCAAATAGAGATGTGACCTTGAACGCTCATTCATAAGTAGAGAACTCCTACACGATAGAAAATACGTTCAAGAGAAAACTGTCTAAGTTTTACTGCAATTAGTATGCAGCAGAGCTTTCAAAAAGTGCCTAAATAATACACAGGTCAATTCGAACGCGTTTTGTTCGCAAAGTAGCAATCCGCGGTCTATATAAGGCACCTCGCGATGTCTATCCATGTTCTATACCATGCCAATGTAACTATCATATCTTAGCGTTCGCATAGAGCACCTAGAGTTGTGACCTTGAACGCTCCTTCATAAGTAGATAACTCCTACACGATAGAAAAGACGTTCAAGAGAAAACTGTCTAAGTTTTACTGCAACTAGTATGCAGCAGAACTTTCAGAAAATGCCCAAAAAATATACACGTTAATTCGAACGCGTTTTGTACGCAAAGTAGCAATCCGCGGGCAATATAAGGCACTTCGCGATGTCTATCCATGTTCTATACCATGCCAATGTAACTATCATATCTTAGCGTTCGCATAGAGCACCTAGAGTTGTGACCTTGAACGCTCCTTCATAAGTAGATAAATCCAACACTATAGAAAAGACGTTCAAGAGAAAACGGTCTTACTTTTACTGCAATTAGTATGCAGCAGAGCTTTCAAAAAGTGCCCAAATAATATACACGTCAATTCGAACGCGTTATGTACGCAAAGTAGCAATCCGCGGGCTATATAAGGCACTTCGCGATGTCTATCCATGTTCTATACCATGCCAATGTAACTATCATATCTTAGCGTTCGCATAGAGCACCTAGAGTTGGGACCTTGAACGCTCCTTCATAAGTAGATAAATCCTATACGATAGAAAAGACGTTCAACAGAAAACGGTCTTAGTTTTACTGCAATTAGTATGCAGCAGAGCTTTCAAAAAGTGCCCAAATAATATACACGTCAATTCGAACGCGTTTGTACGCAAAGTAGCAATCCGCGGTCTATATAAGGCACTTCGCGATGTCTATCCATGTTCTATACCATGCCAATGTAACTACCATATCTTAGCGTTCGCATATAGCACCTAGAGTTGTGACCTTGAACGCTCCTTCATAAGTAGATAACTCCTACACGGTAGAAAAGACGTTCAAGAGAAAACGGTCTAAGTTTTACTGCAATTAATATGCAGCAGCGCTGCCTAATAATGCCCAGATGATATACACGAAAATTCGAATGCGTTTTGTAAACAATGCAGCAATCCGTGAGCTATTGAGGACACTTCGCGATGCCTTTCCATGTTCTACACTATGTCAATGTTACTATCATATCTCAGGGTTCGCATAGAGCACAAAGAGCTGTGACCTTGAACGCTCCTTCATTCGTAGATTACTGCTACACGATAGAAAAGACGTACAAGTGAAAATGGATTTAGTTTTACTGCAATTAGCATGCAGCAGAGCTGCCAAATAATGACCAGATAATATACACGTTAATTCGAATGCGTTATGTACACAAAGCAGCAATCCGTGGGCCATTAAGGACACTTCGCGATGCCTATCCATTTTCTATTCCATGCCATTGTAACTACCATATCTTAGCGTTCGCATACAGCACCTTGAGTTGTGACCTTGAACGCTCCTTCATAAGTAGATAACTCCCACACGATAGAAAAGACGTTCAAGAGAAAACAGTCTAAGTTTTACTGCAATTAGTATGCAGCAGAACTTTCAGAACATGCCCAAATAATATACACGTTAATTCGAACGCGTTTTGTACGCAAAGTAGCAATCCGCGGGCAATATAAGGCACTTCGCGATGTCTATCCATGTTCCATACCATGCCAATGTAACTATCATATCTTAGCGTTCGCATAGAGCACCTAGAGTTGTGACCCTGAACGCTCCTTCATAAGTAGATAACTCCTACACGATAGAAAAGACGTTCAAGAGAAAACGGTCTTAGTTTTACTGCAATTAGTATGCAGCAGAGCTTTCAAAATGTGCCCGAACAATATACACGTCACTTCGAATGCGTTTTGTACGCAAAGTAGCAATCCGCGGGCTATATAAGGCATCTAGCGATGTCTATCCATGTTCTATACCATGCCATTGTAACTATCATATCTTAGCGTTCGCAAATAGCACCTAGAGTTGTGACCTTGAACGCTCCTTCATAAATAGATAACTCCAACACGATAGTAAAGACGTTCAAGGGAAAACGGTCAAAGTTTTACTACAATTAGTATGCAGCAGAGCTTTCAAAAAGTGCCCAAATAATATACAGGTCAATTCGAACGCGTTTTGTACGCAAAGTAGCAATCCGCGGGCAATATAAGGCACTTCGCGATGTCTATCCATGTTCCATACCATGCCAATGTAACTATCATATCTTAGCGTTCGCATAGAGCACCTAGAGTTGTGACCTTGAAAGCTCCTTCATAAGTAGATAACTACTACACGATAGAAAAACGTACAAGTGAAAATGGATTTAGTTTTACTGCAATTAGCATGCAGCAGAGCTGCCAAGTAATGCCCAGATAATATACACGTTAACTCGAATGCGTTTTGTAAACAAAGCAGCAATCCGTGGGCTATTAAGGACACTTCGCGATGCTTATCCATTTTCTATACCAAGCCATTGTAACTACCATATCTTAGTGTTCGCATACAGCGCCTATAGTTGTGACCTTGAACGCTCCTTCATAAGTAGATAAGTCCTACACGATAGAATAGACGTTCAAGAGAAAACGGTCTAAGTTTTACTACAGTTAGTATGCAGCAGAGCTATAAAAAAGAGCCCAAATAATATATACGTTAATTCGAACGCGTATTGTACGCAAAGTAGCAATCCGCGGTCTATATAAGGCACTTCGCGATGTCTATCCATGTTCTTTACCATGCCAATGTAACTATCATATCATAGCGTTCGCATAGAGCACCTAGAGTTGTGACCTTGAACGCTCCTTCATAAGTAGATAACTACTACACGATAGAAAAGACGTACAAGTGAAAATGGAATTAGTTTTACTGAAACTAGCATGCAGCAGAGCTGCCAAATAATGCCCAGTTGATATACACGAAAATTCGAATGCGTTTTGTAAACAATGCAGCAATCCGTGGGCTATTGAGGACACTTCGCGATGCCTTTCCATGTTCTACACTATGTCAATGTTACTATCATATCTTAGGGTTCGCATAGAGCACAAAGAGCTGTGACCTTGAACGCTCCTTCATTCGTAGATTACTGCTACACGATAGAAAAGACGTACAAGTGAAAATGGATTTAGTTTTACTGCAATTAGCATCCAGTAGAGCTTCCAAATAATGCCCATATAATATACGCGTTAATTCGAATGCGTTTTGTAAACAAAGCAGCAATCCGTCTGCTATTAAGGACACTTCGCGATGCCTATCCATTTTCTATACCATGCCATTGTAACTACCATATCTTAACGTTCGCATACAGCACCTTGAGTTGTGACCTTGAACGCTCCTTCATAAGTAGATAACTCCCACACGATAGAAAAGACGTTCAAGAGAAAACGGTCTAAGTTTTACTGCAATTAGTATGCAGCAGAACTTTCAAAAAGTGCCCAAATAATATACACGTTAATTCGAATGCGTTTTGTACGCAAAGTAGCAATCCGCGGGCTATATAAGGCATCTAGCGATGTCTATCCATGTTCTATACCATGCCATTGTAACTACCATATCTTAGCGTTCGCATATAGTACCTAGAGTTGTGACCTTGAACGCTCCTTCATAAGTAGATAACTCCTACACGGTAGAAAAGACGTTCAAGAGAAAACGGTCTAAGTTTTACTGCAATTAATATGCAGCAGCGCTGCCTAATAATGCCCAGATGATATACACGAAAATTCGAATGCGTTTTGTAAACAATGCAGCAATCCGTGAGCTATTGAGGACACTTCGCGATGCCTTTCCATGTTCTACACTATGTCAATGTTACTATCATATCTCAGGGTTCGCATAGAGCACAAAGAGCTGTGACCTTGAACGCTCCTTCATTCGTAGATTACTGCTACACGATAGAAAAGACGTACAAGTGAAAATGGATTTAGTTTTACTGCAAATGGCATGCAGTAGAGCTGCCAAATAATGCCCATATAATATACGCGTTAATTCGAATGCGTTTTGTAAACAAAGCAGCAATCCGTGGGCTATTAAGGACACTTCGCGATGCCTATCCATTTTCTATACCATGCCATTGTAACTACCATATCTAAGTGTTCGCATATAGCGCCTAGAGTTGTGACCTTGAACGCTCCTTCATAAGTAGAAAACTCCTACACGATAGAAAAGACGTTCAAGAGAAAACGGTCTTAGTTTTACTGCAATTAGTATGCAACAGAGCTTTCAAAAAGTGCCCAAATAATATACACGTCACTTCGAACGCGTTTTGTACGCAAAGTAGCAATCCGCGGGCTATATAAGGCACTTCGCGATGTCTATCCATGTTCTATACCATGCCAATGTAACTATCATATCTTAGCGTTCGCATAGAGCACCTAGAGTTGTGACCTTGAACGCTCCTTCATAAGTAGATGACTCCTACACGATAGAAAAGACGTTCAAGAGAAAACGGTCTAAGTTTTACTGCAATTAGTATGCAGCAGCGCTGCCTAATAATGCCCAGTTGTTATACACGAAAATTCGAATGCGTTTTGTAAACAATGCAGCAATCCGTGGGCTTTTGAGGACACTTCGCGATGCCTTTCCATGTTCTACACTATGTCAATGTTACTATCATATCTTAGGGTTCGCATAGAGCACAAAGAGCTGTGACCTTGAACGCTCCTTCATTCGTAGATTACTGCTACACGATAGAAAAGACGTACAAGTGAAAATGAATTTAGTTTTACTGCAATTAGCATGCAGCAGAGCTGCCAAATAATGCCCAGATAATATACACGTTAATTCGAATGCGTTATGTAAACAAGGCAGCAATCCGTGGGCTATTAAGGACACTACGCGATGCCTATCCATTTTCTATACCATGCCATTGTAACTACCATATCTTAGCGTGTGCATACAGTACCTAGAGTTGTGACCTTGAACGCTCCTTCATAAGTAGATAAGTCCTACACGATAGAAAATACGTTCAAGGGAAAACGGTCTTAGTTTTACTACAATTAGTATGCAGCAGAGTTTTAAAAAAGAGCCCAAATAATATATACGTTAATTCGAACGCGTTTTGTACGCAAAGTAGCAATCCGCGGGCAATATAAGGCACTTCGCGATGTCTATCCATGTTCTATACCATGCCAATGTAACTACCATATCTTAGCGTTTGCATACAGTACCTAGAGATGTGACCTTGAACGCTCCTTCATAAGTAGATAAGTCCTACACGATAGAAAATACGTTCAAGGGAAAACGGTCTTAGTTTTACTACAATTAGTATGCAGCAGAGCTTTAAAAAAGAGCCCAAATAATATATACGTTAATTCGAACGCGTTTTGTATGCAAAGTAGCAATCCGTGGGCTATATAAGGCACTTCGCGATGTCCATCCATGTTCTACACCATGTCAATGTTACTATCATATCTTAGGGTTCGCATAGAGCAATTAGAGCTGTGACCTTGAACGCTCCTTCATAAGTAGATAACTACTACACGATAGAAAAGACGTACAAGTGAAAATGGAATTAGTTCTACTGAAACTAGCATGCAGCAGAGCTGCCATATAATGCCCAGTTGATATACACGAAAATTCGAATGCGTTTTGTAAACAATGCAGCAATCCGTGGGTTATTGAGGACACTTCGCGATGCCTTTCCATGTTCTACACTATGTCAATGTTACTATCATACCTTAGGGTTCGCATAGAGCACAAAGAGCTGTGACCTTGAACGCTCCTTCATTCGTAGATTACTGTTACACGATAGAAAAGACGTACAAGTGAAAATGGATTTAGTTTTACTGCAATTAGCATCCAGTAGAGCTTCCAAATAATGCCCATATAATATACGCGTTAATTCGAATGCGTTTTGTAAACAAAGCAGCAATCCGTGGACTATTAAGGACACTTCGCGATGCCTATCCATTTTCTATACCATGCCATTGTAACTACCATATCTTAACGTTCGCTTACAGCACCTTGAGTTGTGACCTTGAACGCTCCTTCATAAGTAGATAACTCCCACACGATAGAAAAGACGTTCAAGAGAAAACGGTCTAAGTTTTACTGCAATTAGTATGCAGCAGAACTTTCAAAAAGTGCCTAAATAATATACACGTTAATTCGAATGCGTTTTGTACGCAAAGTAGCAATCCGCGGGCTATATAAGGCATCTAGCGATGTCTATCCATGTTCTATACCATGCCATTGTAACTACCATATCTTAGCGTTCGCATATAGCACCTAGAGTTGTGACCTTGAACGCTCCTTCATAAGTAGATAACTCCTACACGGTAGAAAAGACGTTCAAGAGAAAACGGTCTAAGTTTTACTGCAATTAATATGCAGCAGCGCTGCCTAATAATGCCCAGATGATATACACGAAAATTCGAATGCGTTTTGTAAACAATGCAGCAATCCGTGAGCTATTGAGGACACTTCGCGATGCCTTTCCATGTTCTACACTATGTCAATGTTACTATCATATCTCAGGGTTCGCATAGAGCACAAAGAGCTGTGACCTTGAACGCTCCTTCATTCGTAGATTACTGCTACACGATAGAAAAGACGTACAAGTGAAAATGGATTTAGTTTTACTGCAATTAGAATGCAGCAGAGCTGCCAAATAATGACCAGATAATATACACGTTAATTCGAATGCGTTATGTAAACAAAGCAGCAATCCGTGAGCCATTAAGGACACTTCGCGATGCCTATCCATTTTCTATTCCATGCCATTGTAACTACCATATCTTAGCGTTCGCATACAGCACCTTGAGTTGTGACCTTGAACGCTCCTTCATAAGTAGATAACTCCCACACGATAGAAAACACGTTCAAGAGAAAACAGTCTAAGTTTTACTGCAATTAGTATGCAGCAGAACTTTCAGAACATGCCCAAATAATATACACGTTAATTCGAACGCGTTTTGTACGCAAAGTAGCAATCCGCGGGCAATATAAGGCACTTCGCGATGTCTATCCATGTTCCATACCATGCCAATGTAACTATCATATCTTAGCGTTCGCATAGAGCACCTAGAGTTGTGACCTTGAACGCTCCTTCATAAGTAGATAACTCCTACATGATAGAAAAGACGTTCAAGAGAAAACGGTCTTAGTTTTACTGCAATTAGTATGCAGCAGAGCTTTCAAAATATGCCCGAACAATATACACGTCACTTCGAATGCGTTTTGTACGCAAAGTAGCAATCCGCAGTCTATATAAGGCAGTTCGCGATGTCTATCCATGATCTATACCATGCCAATGTAACTATCATATTTTAGCGTTCGCATAGAGCACCTAGAGTTGTGACCTTGAAAGCTCCTTCATAAGTAGATAACTACTACACGATAGAAAAACGTACAAGTGAAAATGGATTTAGTTTTACTGCAATTAGCATGCAGCAGAGCTGCCAAGTAATGCCCAGATAATATACACGTTAACTCGAATGCGTTTTGTAAACAAAGCAGCAATCCGTGGGCTATTAAGGACACTTCGCGATGCTTATCCATTTTCTGTACCAAGCCATTGTAACTACCATATCTTAGTGTTCGCATACAGCGCCTATAGTTGTGACCTTGAACGCTCCTTCATAAGTAGATAAGTCCTACACGATAGAATAGACGTTCAAGAGAAAACGGTCTAAGTTTTACTGCAATTAGTATGCAGCAGAACTTTCAAAAAGTGCCCAAATAATATACACGTTAATTCGAATGCGTTTTGTACGCAAAGTAGCAATCCGCGGGCTATATAAGGCATCTAGCGATGTCTATCCATGTTCTATACCATGCCATTGTAACTATCATATCTTAGCGTTCGCATATAGCACCTAGAGTTGTGACCTTGAACGCTCCTTCATAAGTAGATAACTCCTACACGATAGAAAAGACGTTCAAGAGAAAACGTTCTAAGTTTTACTGCAATTAGTATGCAGCAGTGCTTTCAAGAAGTGCCCATATAATATACACGTTAATTCGAACGCGTTTGTAAGCAATGTAGCAATCCGCGGGCTATATAAGGCATTTCGCGATGTCTATCCATGTTCTATACCATGCCATTGTAACTACCATATCTTAGCGTTCGCATACAGTACCTAGAGTTGTGACCTTGAACGCTCCTTCATAAGTAGATAACTCCTACACGATAGAAAAGACGTTCAAGAGAAAACGGTCTAAGTTTTACTGCAATTAGTATGCAGCAGAGCTTTCAAAAAGTGCCCAAAAAATATACACGTTAATTCGAATGGGTTTTGTACACAAAGTAGCAATCCGCGGGCTATATAAGGCATCTAGCGATGTCTATCCATGTTCTATACCATGCCATTGTAACTATCATATCTTAGCGTTCGCATATAGCACCTAGAGTTGTGACCTTGAACGCTCCTTCATAAGTAGATAACTCCTACACGATAGAAAAGACGTTCAAGGGAAAACGGTCTAAGTTTTACTGCAATTAGTATGCAGCAGAGCTTTCAAAAAGTGCACAAATAATATACAGGTCAATTCGAACGCGTTTTGTACGCAAAGTAGCAATCCGCAGTCTATATAAGGCACTTCGCGATGTCTATCCATGATCTATACCATGCCAATGTAACTATCATATCTTAGCGTTCGCATAGAGCACCTAGAGTTGTGACCTTGAAAGCTCCTTCATAAGTAGATAACTACTACACTATAGAAAAGACGTACAAGTGAAAATGGATTTAGTTTTACTGCAATTAGCATGCAGCAGAGCAGCCAAATAATGCCCAGATAATATACACGTTAATTCGAATGCGTTATGTAAACAAAGCAGCAATTCGTGGGCTATTAAGGACACTTTGCGATACTTATCCATTTTCTATACCATGCCATTGTAACTACCATATCTTAGTGTTCGCATACAGCGCCTATAGTTGTGACCTTGAACGCTCCTTCATAAGTAGATAAGTCCTACACGATAGAAAAGACGTTCAAGAGAAAACGGTCTAAGTTTTACTACAGTTAGTATGCAGCAGAGCTATAAAAAAGAGCCCAAATAATATATACGTTAATTCGAACGCGTTTTGTACGCAAAGTAGCAATCCGTGGGCTATATAAGGCACTTCGCGATGTCCATCCATGTTCTATACCATGCCATTGTAACTACCATATCTTAGCGTTCGCATACAGCAAATAGAGTTGTGACCTTGAACGCTCCTTCATAAGTAGATAACTCCCACACCATAGAAAAGACGTTCAAGAGAAAACGGTCTAAGTTTTGCTGCAATTAGTATGCAGCAGAGCTTTAAAAAAGAGCCCAAATAATATATACGTTAATTCGAACGCGTTTTGCACGCAAAGTAGCAATCGGCGGGTTATATAAGGCACTTCGCGATGTCCATCCATGTTCTATACCATGTCAATGTTACTATCATATCTTAGGGTTCGCATAGAGCAATTAGAGCTGTGACCTTGAACGCTCGTTCACAAGTAGATAACTCGTACACGATAGAAAAGACGTTCAAGAGAAAACGGTCTAAGTTTAACTACAATTAGTTTGCAGCAGAGATTTCAAAAAGTGCCCAAATAATATACACGTCAATTCGAACGCGTATTGTACGCAAAGTAGCAATCCGCGGTCTATATAAGGCACTTCGCGATGTCTATCCATGTTCTATACCATGCCAATGTAACTATCATATCATGGCGTTCGCATAGAGCACCTAGAGTTGTGACCTTGAACGCTCCTTCATAAGTAGATAACTACTACACGATAGAAAAGACGTACAAGTGAAAATGGAATTAGTTTTACTGAAACTAGCATGCAGCAGAGCTGCCAAATACTGCCCAGATGATATACACGAAAATTCTAATGCGTTTTGTAAGCAAAGCAGCAATCCATGGGCTATTGAGGACACTTCGCGATGCCTTTCCATGTTCTACATTATGTCAATGTTACTATCATATCTTAGGGTTCGCATAGAGCACAAAGAGCTGTGACCTTGAACGCTCCTTCATTCGTAGAATACTGCTACACGATAGAAAAGACGTACAATTGAAAATGGATTTAGTTTTACTGCAAATGGCATGCAGTAGAGCTGCCAAATAATGCCCATATAATATACGCGTTAATTCGAATGCGTTTTGTAAACAAAGCAGCAATCCGTGGGCTATTAAGGACACTTCGCGATGCCTATCCATTTTCTATACCATGCCATTGTAACTACCATATCTAAGTGTTCGCATATAGCGCCTAGAGTTGTGACCTTGAACGCTCCTTCATAAGTAGAAAACTCCTACACGATAGAAAAGACGTTCAAGAGAAAACGGTCTAAGTTTTACTGCAATTAGTATGCAACAGAGCTTTCAAAAAGTGCCCAAATAATATACACGTCACTTCGAACGCGTTTTGTACGCAAAGTAGCAATCCGCGGACTATATAAGGCACTTCGCGATGTCTATCCATGTTCTATACCATGCCAATGTAACTATCATATCTTAGCGTTCGCATAGAGCACCTAGAGTTGTGACCTTGAACGCTCCTTCATAAGTAGATAAATCCTACACGATAGAAAAGACGTTCAAAAGAAAACGGTCTTAGTTTTACTGCAATTAGTATGCAGCAGAGCTTTCAAAAAGTGCCCAAATAATATACACGTCAATTCGAACGCGTTTTGTACGCAAAGTAGCAATCCGCGGGCTATATAAGGCACTTCGCGATGTCTATCAATGTTCTATACCATGCCAATGTAACTATCATATCTTAGCGTTCGCATAGAGCACCTAGAGTTGTGACCTTGAACGCTCCTTCATAAGTAGATAACTCCTACACGATAGAAAAGACGTTCAAGAGAAAACGGTCTAAGTTTTACTGCAATTAGTATGCAGCAGCGCTGCTTAATAATGCACAGATGATATACACGAAAATTCGAATGCGTTTTGTAAACAAAGCAGCAATCCGTGGGCTATTGAGGACACTTCGCGATGCCTTTCCATGTTCTACACTATGTCAATGTTACTATCATATCTTAGGGTTCGCATATAGCACAAAGAGCTGTGACCTTGAACGCTCCTTCATTCGTAGATTTCTGCTACACGTTAGAAAAGACGTACAAGTGAAAATGAATTTAGTTTCACTGCAATTAGCATGCAGCAGAGCTGCCAAATAATGCCCAGATAATATACACGTTAATTCGAATGCGTTATGTAAACAAAGCAGCAATCCGTGGGCTATTAAGGACACTACGCGGTGCCTATCCATTTTCTATACCATGCCATTGTAACTATCATATCTTAGCGTTCGCATGGAGCACATAGAGTTGTGACCTTGAACGCTCCTTCATAAGTAGATAACTCCTACACGATAGAAAGACGTTCAAGAGAAAACGGTCTAAGTTTTACTGCAACTAGTATGCAGCAGAACTTTCAGAAAATGCCCAAAAAATATACACGTTAATTCGAACGCGTTTTGTACGCAAAGTAGCAATCCGCGGGCAATATAAGGCACTTCGCGATGTCTATCCATGTTCTATACCATGCCAATGTAACTATCATATCTTAGCGTTCGCATAGAGCACCTAGAGTTGTGACCTTGAACGCTCCTTCATAAGTAGATAAATCCTACACGATAGAAAAGACGTTCAAAAGAAAACGGCCTTAGTTTTACTGCAATTAGTATGCAGCAGAGCTTTCAAAAAGTGCCCAAATAATATACACGTCAATTCAAACGCGTTTTGTACGCAAAGTAGCAATCCGCGGGCTATATAAGGCACTTCGCGATGTCTATCCATGTTCTATACCATGCCAATGTAACTATCATATCTTAGCGTTCGCATAGAGCACCTAGAGTTGTGACCTTGAACGCTCCTTCAGAAGTAGATAACTCCTACACGATAGAAAAGACGTTCAAGAGAAAACGGTCTAAGTTTTACTGCAATTAGTATGCAGCAGCGCTGCCTAATAATGCCCAGTTGATATACACGAAAATTCGAATGCGTTTTGTAAACAATGCAGCAATCCGTGGGCTAATGAGGACACTTCGCGATGCTTTTCCATGTTCTACACTATGTCAATGTTACTATCATATCTTAGGGTTCGCATAGAGCACAAAGAGCTGTGACCTTGAACGCTCCTTAATTCGTAGATTACTGCTACACGATAGAAAAGACGTACAAGTGAAAATGGATTTAGTTTTACAGCAATTAGCATGCAGCAGAGCTGCCAAATATTGCCCAGATAATATACACGTTAATTCGAATGCGTTATGTAAACAAAGCAGCAATCCGTGGGCTATTAAGGACACTACGCGATGCCTATCCATTTTCTATACCATGCCATTGTAACTACCATATCTTAGCGTTTGCATACAGTTCCTAGAGTTGTGACCTTGAACGCTCCTTCATAAGTAGATAAGTCCTACACGATAGAAAAGACGTTCAAGGGAAAACGGTCTTAGTTTTACTACAATTAGTATGCAGCAGAGCTTTAAAAAAGAGCCCAAATAATTTATACGTTAATTCGAACGCGTTTTGTACGCAAAGTAGCAATCCGCGGGCAATATAAGGCACTTCGCGATGTCTATCCATGTTCTATACCATGCCAATGTAACTACCATATCTTAGCGTTTGAATACAGAACCTAGAGTTGTGACCTTGAACGCTCCTTCATAAGTAGATAAGTCCTACACGATAGAAAATACGTTCAAGGGAAAACGGTCTTAGTTTTACTACAATTAGTATGCAGCAGAGCTTTAAAAAAGAGCCCAAATAATATATACGTTAATTCGAACGCGTTTTGTATGCAAAGTAGCAATCCGTGGGCTATATAAGGCACTTCGCGATGTCCATCCATGTTCTACACTATGTCAATGTTACTATCATATCTTAAGGTTCGCATAGAGCACAAAGAGCTGTGACCTTGAACGCTCCTTCATTCGTAGATTACTGCTACACGATAGAAAAGACGTACAAGTGAAAATGGATTTAGTTTTACTGCAATTAGCATCCAGTAGAGCTTCCAAATAATGCCCATATAATATACGCGTTAATTCGAATGCGTTTTGTAAACAAAGCAGCAATCCGTGGGCTATTAAGGACACTTCGCGATGCCTATCCATTTTCTATACCATGCCATTGTAACTACCATATCTTAACGTTCGCATACAGCACCTTGAGTTGTGACCTTGAACGCTCCTTCATAAGTAGATAACTCCCACACGATAGAAAAGACGTTCAAGAGAAAACGGTCTAAGTTTTACTGCAATTAGTATGCAGCAGAACTTTCAAAAAGTGCCCAAATAATATACACGTTAATTCGAATGCGTTTTGTACGCAAAGTAGCAATCCGCGGGCTATATAAGGCATCTAGCGATGTCTATCCATGTTCTATACCATGCCATTGTAACTACCATATCTTAGCGTTCGCATATAGCACCTAGAGTTGTGACCTTGAACGCTCCTTCATAAGTAGATAACTCCTACACGGTAGAAAAGACGTTCAAGAGAAAACGGTCTAAGTTTTACTGCAATTAATATGCAGCAGCGCTGCCTAATAATGCCCAGATGATATACACGAAAATTCGAATGCGTTTTGTAAACAATGCAGCAATCCGTGAGCTATTGAGGACACTTCGCGATGCCTTTCCATGTTCTACACTATGTCAATGTTACTATCATATCTCAGGGTTCGCATAGAGCACAAAGAGCTGTGACCTTGAACGCTCCTTCATTCGTAGATTACTGCTACACGATAGAAAAGACGTACAAGTGAAAATGGATTTAGTTTTACTGCAATTAGCATGCAGCAGAGCTGCCAAATAATGACCAGATAATATACACGTTAATTCGAATGCGTTATGTACACAAAGCAGCAATCCGTGGGCCATTAAGGACACTTCGCGATGCCTATCCATTTTCTATTCCATGCCATTGTAACTACCATATCTTAGCGTTCGCATACAGCACCTTGAGTTGTGACCTTGAACGCTCCTTCATAAGTAGATAACTCCCACACGATAGAAAAGACGTTCAAGAGAAAACAGTCTAAGTTTTACTGCAATTAGTATGCAGCAGAACTTTCAGAACATGCCCAAATAATATACACGTTAATTCGAACGCGTTTTGTACGCAAAGTAGCAATCCGCGGGCAATATAAGGCACTTCGCGATGTCTATCCATGTTCCATACCATGCCAATGTAACTATCATATCTTAGCGTTCGCATAGAGCACCTAGAGTTGTGACCTTGAACGCTCCTTCATAAGTAGATAACTCCTACACGATAGAAAAGACGTTCAAGAGAAAACGGTCTTAGTTTTACTGCAATTAGTATGCAGCAGAGCTTTCAAAATGTGCCCGAACAATATACACGTCACTTCGAATGCGTTTTGTACGCAAAGTAGCAATCCGCGGGCTATATAAGGCATCTAGCGATGTCTATCCATGTTCTATACCATGCCATTGTAACTATCATATATTAGCGTTCGCATATAGCACCTAGAGTTGTGACCTTGAACGCTCCTTCATAAGTAGATAACTCCTACACGATAGTAAAGACGTTCAAGGGAAAACGGTCAAAGTTTTACTACAATTAGTATGCAGCAGAGCTTTCAAAAAGTGCCCAAATAATATACAGGTCAATTCGAACGCGTTTTGTACGCAAAGTAGCAATCCGCGGGCAATATAAGGCACTTCGCGATGTCTATCCATGTTCCATACCATGCCAATGTAACTATCATATCTTAGCGTTCGCATAGAGCACCTAGAGTTGTGACCTTGAAAGCTCCTTCATAAGTAGATAACTACTACACGATAGAAAAACGTACAAGTGAAAATGGATTTAGTTTTACTGCAATTAGCATGCAGCAGAGCTGCCAAGTAATGCCCAGATAATATACACGTTAACTCGAATGCGTTTTGTAAACAAAGCAGCAATCCGTGGGCTATTAAGGACACTTCGCGATGCTTATCCATTTTCTATACCAAGCCCAATGGCTTGGTATAGGTATGGTATAGATGGTATGGTATAGATATGGTAGTTACAATTAACTACCATATCTTAGTGTTCGCATACAGCGCCTATAGTTGTGACCTTGAACGCTCCTTCATAAGTAGATAAGTCCTACACGATAGAATAGACGTTCAAGAGAAAACGGTCTAAGTTTTACTACAGTTAGTATGCAGCAGAGCTATAAAAAAGAGCCCAAATAATATATACGTTAATTCGAACGCATATTGTACGCAAAGTAGCAATCCGCGGTCTATATAAGGCACTTCGCGATGTCTATCCATGTTCTATACCATGCCAATGTAACTATCATATCATAGCGTTCGCATAGAGCACCTAGAGTTGTGACCTTGAACGCTCCTTCATAAGTAGATAACTACTACACGATAGAAAAGACGTACAAGTGAAAATGGAATTAGTTTTACTGAAACTAGCATGCAGCAGAGCTGCCAAATAATGCCCAGATGATATACACGAAAATTCTAATGCGTTTTGTAAACAAAGCAGCAATCCATGGGCTATTGAGGACACTTCGCGATGCCTTTCCATGTTCTACATTATGTCAATGTTACTATCATATCTTAGGGTTCGCATAGAGCACAAAGAGCTGTGACCTTGAACGCTCCTTCATTCGTAGATTACTGCTACACGATAGAAAAGACGTACAAGTGAAAATGGATTTAGTTTTACTGCAATTAGCATGCAGCAGAGCTGCCAAATATTGCCCAGATAATATACACGTTAATTCGATTGCGTTATGTAAACAAAGCAGCAATCCGTGGGCTATTAAGGACACTACGCGATGCCTATCCATTTTCTATACCATGCCATTGTAACTACCATATCTTAGCGTTTGCATACAGTACCTAGAGTTGTGACCTTGAACGCTCCTTCATAAGTAGATAAGTCCTACACGATAGAAAAGACGTTCAAGGGAAAACGGTCTTAGTTTTACTACAATTAGTATGCAGCAGAGCTTTAAAAAAGAGCCCAAATAATTTATACGTTAATTCGAACGCGTTTTGTACGCAAAGTAGCAATCCGCGGGCAATATAAGGCACTTCGCGATGTCTATCCATGTTCTATACCATGCCAATGTAACTACCATATCTTAGCGTTTGAATACAGTACCTAGAGTTGTGACCTTGAACGCTCCTTCATAAGTAGATAAGTCCTACACGATAGAAAAGACGTTCAAGGGAAAACGGTCTTAGTTTTACTACAATTAGTATGCAGCAGAGTTTTAAAAAAGAGCCCAAATAATATATACGTTAATTCGAACGCGTTTTGTATGCAAAGTAGCAATCCGTGGGCTATATAAGGCACTTCGCGATGTCCATCCATGTTCTACACCATGTCAATGTTACTATCATATCTTAGGGTTCGCATAGAGCAATTAGAGCTGTGACCTTGAACGGTCCTTCATAAGTAGATAACTACTACACGATAGAAAAGACGTACAAGTGAAAATGGAATTAGTTCTACTGAAACTAGCATGCAGCAGAGCTGCCTAATAATGCCCAGATGATATACACGAAAATTCGAATGCGTTTTGTAAACAATGCAGCAATCCGTGAGCTATTGAGGACACTTCGCGATGCCTTTCCATGTTCTACACTATGTCAATGTTACTATCATATCTCAGGGTTCGCATAGAGCACAAAGAGCTGTGACCTTGAACGCTCCTTCATTCGTAGATTACTGCTACACGATAGAAAAGACGTACAAGTGAAAATAGATTTAGTTTTACTGCAATTAGCATGCAGCAGAGCTGCCAAATAATGACCAGATAATATACACGTTAATTCGAATGCGTTATGTAAACAAAGCAGCAATCCGTGGGCCATTAAGAACACTTCGCGATGCCTATCCATTTTCTATTCCATGCCATTGTAACTACCATATCTTAGCGTTCGCATACAGCACCTTGAGTTGTGACCTTGAACGCTCCTTCATAAGTAGATAACTCCCACACGATAGAAAAGACGTTCAAGAGAAAACAGTCTAAGTTTTACTGCAATTAGTATGCAGCAGAACTTTCAGAACACGCCCAAATAATATACACGTTAATTCGAACGCGTTTTGTACGCAAAGTAGCAATCCGCGGGCAATATAAGGCACTTCGCGATGTCTATCCATGTTCCATACCATGCCAATGTAACTATCATATCTTAGCGTTCGCATAGAGCACCTAGAGTTGTTACCTTGAACGCTCCTTCATAAGTAGATAAATCCTACACTATAGAAAAGGCGTTCAAGAGAAAACGGTCTTAATTTTACTGCAATTAGTATGCAGCAGAGCTTTCAAAAAGTGCCCAAATAATATACACGTCAATTCGAACGCGTTTTGTACGCAAAGTGGCAATCCGCGGACTATATAAGGCACTTCGCGATGTCTATCCATGTTCTATACCATGCCAATGTAACTATCATATCTTAGCGTTCGCATAGAGCACCTAGAGTTGTGACCTTGATCGCTCCTTCATAAGTAGATAAATCCTACACGATAGAAAAGACGTTCAAAAGAAAACGGTCTTAGTTTTACTGCAATTAGTATGCAGCAGAGCTTTCAAAAAGTGAACAAATAATATACACGTCAATTCGAACGCGTTTTGTACGCAAAGTAGCAATCCGCGGGCTATATAAGGCACTTCGCGATGTCCATCCATGTTCTATACCATGCCATTGTAACTACCATATCTTAGCGTTCGCATACAGCAAATAGAGTTGTGACCTTGAACGCTCCTTCATAAGTAGATAACTCCCACACCATAGAAAAGACGTTCAAGAGAAAACGGTCTAAGTTTTGCTGCAATTAGTATGCAGCAGAGCTTTAAAAAAGAGCCCAAATAATATATACGTTAATTCGAACGCGTTTTGCACGCAAAGTAGCAATCGGCGGGTTATATAAGGCACTTCGCGATGTCCATCCATGTTCTATACCATGTCAATGTTACTATCATATCTTAGGGTTCGCATAGAGCAATTAGAGCTGTGACCTTGAACGCTCGTTCATAAGTAGATAACTCGTACACGATAGAAAAGACGTTCAAGAGAAAACGGTGTAAGTTTAACTACAATTAGTTTGCAGCAGAGATTTCAAAAAGTGCCCAAATAATATACACGTCAATTCGAACGCGTATTGTACGCAAAGTAGCAATCCGCGGTCTATATAAGGCACTTCGCGATGTCTATCCATGTTCTATACCATGCCAATGTAACTATCATATCTTAGCGTTCGCATAGAGCACCTAGAGTTGTGACCTTGAACGCTCCTTCATAAGTAGATAATTCCTACACGATAGAAAAGACGTTCAAGAGAAAACGGTCTAAGTTTTACTGCAACTAGTATGCAGCAGAACTTTCAGAAAATGCCCAAAAAATATACACGTTAATTCGAACGCGTTTTGTACGCAAAGTAGCATTCCGCGGGCAATATAAGGCACTTCGCGATGTCTATCCATGTTCTATACCATGCCATTGTAACTACCATATCTTAGCGTTCGCATACAGTACCTAGAGTTGTGACCTTGAAAGCTCCTTCATAAGTAGATAACTACTACACGATAGAAAAACGTACAAGTGAAAATGGATTTAGTTTTACTGCAATTAGCATGCAGCAGAGCTGCCAAGTAATGCCCAGATAATATACACGTTAACTCGAATGCGTTTTGTAAACAAAGCAGCAATCCGTGGGCTATTAAGGACACTTCGCGATGCTTATCCATTTTCTGTACCAAGCCATTGTAACTACCATATCTTAGTGTTCGCATACAGCGCCTATAGTTGTGACCTTGAACGCTCCTTCATAAGTAGATAAGTCCTACACGATAGAATAGACGTTCAAGAGAAAACGGTCTAAGTTTTACTGCAATTAGTATGCAGCAGAACTTTCAAAAAGTGCCCAAATAATATACACGTTAATTCGAATGCGTTTTGTACGCAAAGTAGCAATCCGCGGGCTATATAAGGCATCTAGCGATGTCTATCCATGTTCTATACCATGCCATTGTAACTATAATATCTTAGCGTTCGCATATAGCACCTAGAGTTGTGACCTTGAACGCTCCTTCATAAGTAGATAACTCCTACACGATAGAAAAGACGTTCAAGAGAAAACGTTCTAAGTTTTACTGCAATTAGTATGCAGCAGTGCTTTCAAGAAGTGCCCATATAATATACACGTTAATTCGAACGCGTTTGTAAGCAATGTAGCAATCCGCGGGCTATATAAGGCATTTCGCGATGTCTATCCATGTTCTATACCATGCCATTGTAACTACCATATCTTAGCGTTCGCATACAGTACCTAGAGTTGTGACCTTGAACGCTCCTTCATAAGTAGATAACTCCTACACGATAGAAAAGACGTTCAAGAGAAAACGGTCTAAGTTTTACTGCAATTAGTATGCAGCAGAGCTTTCAAAAAGTGCCCAAATAATATACACGTTAATTCGAATGGGTTTTGTACACAAAGTAGCAATCCGCGGGCTATATAAGGCATCTAGCGATGTCTATCCATGTTCTATACCATGCCATTGTAACTATCATATCTTAGCGTTCGCATATAGCACCTAGAGTTGTGACCTTGAACGCTCCTTCATAAGTAGATAACTCCTACACGATAGAAAAGACGTTCAAGGGAAAACGGTCTAAGTTTTACTGCAATTAGTATGCAGCAGAGCTTTCAAAAAGTGCACAAATAATATACAGGTCAATTCGAACGCGTTTTGTACGCAAAGTAGCAATCCGCAGTCTATATAAGGCACTTCGCGATGTCTATCCATGATCTATACCATGCCAATGTAACTATCATATCTTAGCGTTCGCATAGAGCACCTAGAGTTGTGACCTTGAAAGCTCCTTCATAAGTAGATAACTACTACACTATAGAAAAGACGTACAAGTGAAAATGGATTTAGTTTTACTGCAATTAGCATGCAGCAGAGCAGCCAAATAATGCCCAGATAATATACACGTTAATTCGAATGCGTTATGTAAACAAAGCAGCAATTCGTGGGCTATTAAGGACACTTTGCGATACTTATCCATTTTCTATACCATGCCATTGTAACTACCATATCTTAGTGTTCGCATACAGCGCCTATAGTTGTGACCTTGAACGCTCCTTCATAAGTAGATAAGTCCTACACGATAGAAAAGCCGTTCAAGAGAAAACGGTCTAAGTTTTACTACAGTTAGTATGCAGCAGAGCTATAAAAAAGAGCCCAAATAATATATACGTTAATTCGAACGCGTTTTGTACGCAAAGTAGCAATCCGTGGGCTATATAAGGCACTTCGCGATGTCCATCCATGTTCTATACCATGCCATTGTAACTACCATATCTTAGCGTTCGCATACAGCAAATAGAGTTGTGACCTTGAACGCTCCTTCATAAGTAGATAACTCCCACACCATAGAAAAGACGTTCAAGAGAAAACGGTCTAAGTTTTGCTGCAATTAGTATGCAGCAGAGCTTTAAAAAAGAGCCCAAATAATATATACGTTAATTCGAACGCGTTTTGCACGCAAAGTAGCAATCGGCGGGTTATATAAGGCACTTCGCGATGTCCATCCATGTTCTATACCATGTCAATGTTACTATCATATCTTAGGGTTCGCATAGAGCAATTAGAGCTATGACCTTGAACGCTCGTTCACAAGTAGATAACTCGTACACGATAGAAAAGACGTTCAAGAGAAAACGGTCTAAGTTTAACTACAATTAGTTTGCAGCAGAGATTTCAAAAAGTGCCCAAATAATATACACGTCAATTCGAACGCGTATTGTACGCAAAGTAGCAATCCGCGGTCTATATAAGGCACTTCGCGATGTCTATCCATGTTCTATACCATGCCAATGTAACTATCATATCATGGCGTTCGCATAGAGCACCTAGAGTTGTGACCTTGAACGCTCCTTCATAAGTAGATAACTACTACACGATAGAAAAGACGTACAAGTGAAAATGGAATTAGTTTTACTGAAACTAGCATGCAGCAGAGCTGCCAAATACTGCCCAGATGATATACACGAAAATTCTAATGCGTTTTGTAAGCAAAGCAGCAATCCATGGGCTATTGAGGACACTTCGCGATGCCTTTCCATGTTCTACATTATGTCAATGTTACTATCATATCTTAGGGTTCGCATAGAGCACAAAGAGCTGTGACCTTGAACGCTCCTTCATTCGTAGAATACTGCTACACGATAGAAAAGACGTACAAGTGAAAATGGATTTAGTTTTACTGCAAATGGCATGCAGTAGAGCTGCCAAATAATGCCCATATAATATACGCGTTAATTCGAATGCGTTTTGTAAACAAAGCAGCAATCCGTGGGCTATTAAGGACACTTCGCGATGCCTATCCATTTTCTATACCATGCCATTGTAACTACCATATCTAAGTGTTCGCATATAGCGCCTAGAGTTGTGACCTTGAACGCTCCTTCATAAGTAGAAAACTCCTACACGATAGAAAAGACGTTCAAGAGAAAACGGTCTAAGTTTTACTGCAATTAGTATGCAACAGAGCTTTCAAAAAGTGCCCAAATAATATACACGTCACTTCGAACGCGTTTTGTACGCAAAGTAGCAATCCGCGGACTATATAAGGCACTTCGCGATGTCTATCCATGTTCTATACCATGCCAATGTAACTATCATATCTTAGCGTTCGCATAGAGCACCTAGAGTTGTGACCTTGAACGCTCCTTCATAAGTAGATAAATCCTACACGATAGAAAAGACGTTCAAAAGAAAACGGTCTTAGTTTTACTGCAATTAGTATGCAGCAGAGCTTTCAAAAAGTGCCCAAATAATATACACGTCAATTCGAACGCGTTTTGTACGCAAAGTAGCAATCCGCGGGCTATATAAGGCACTTCGCGATGTCTATCAATGTTCTATACCATGCCAATGTAACTATCATATCTTAGCGTTCGCATAGAGCACCTAGAGTTGTGACCTTGAACGCTCCTTCATAAGTAGATAACTCCTACACGATAGAAAAGACGTTCAAGAGAAAACGGTCTAAGTTTTACTGCAATTAGTATGCAGCAGCGCTGCTTAATAATGCACAGATGATATACACGAAAATTCGAATGCGTTTTGTAAACAAAGCAGCAATCCGTGGGCTATTGAGGACACTTCGCGATGCCTTTCCATGTTCTACACTATGTCAATGTTACTATCATATCTTAGGGTTCGCATATAGCACAAAGAGCTGTGACCTTGAACGCTCCTTCATTCGTAGATTTCTGCTACACGTTAGAAAAGACGTACAAGTGAAAATGAATTTAGTTTCACTGCAATTAGCATGCAGCAGAGCTGCCAAATAATGCCCAGATAATATACACGTTAATTCGAATGCGTTATGTAAACAAAGCAGCAATCCGTGGGCTATTAAGGACACTACGCGGTGCCTATCCATTTTCTATACCATGCCATTGTAACTATCATATCTTAGCGTTCGCATGGAGCACATAGAGTTGTGACCTTGAACGCTCCTTCATAAGTAGATAACTCCTACACGATAGAAAGACGTTCAAGAGAAAACGGTCTAAGTTTTACTGCAACTAGTATGCAGCAGAACTTTCAGAAAATGCCCAAAAAATATACACGTTAATTCGAACGCGTTTTGTACGCAAAGTAGCAATCCGCGGGCTATATAAGGCACTTCGCGATGTCCATCCATGTTCTACACCATGTCAATGTTACTATCATATCTTAGGGTTCGCATAGAGCAATTAGAGCTGTGACCTTGAACTCTCCTTCATAAGTAGATAACTACTACACGATAGAAAAGACGTACAAGTGAAAATGGAATTAGTTTTACTGAAACTAGCATGCAGCAGAGCTGCCAAATAATGCCCAGATGATATACACGAAATTTCTAATGCGTTTTGTAAACAAAGCAGCAATCCGTGGGCTATTGAGGACACTTCGCGATGCCTTTCCATGTTCTACATTATGTCAATGTTACTATCATATCTTAGGGTTCGAATAGAGCACAAAGAGCTGTGACCTTGAACGCTCCTTCTTTCGTAGATTACTGCTACACGATAGAAAAGACGTACAAGTGAAAATGAATTTAGTTTTACTGCAATTAGCATGCAGTAGAGCTGCCAAATAATGCCCATATAATATACGCGTTAATTCGAATGCGTTTTGTAAACAAAGCAGCAATCCGTATTTTCTATACCATGCCATTGTAACTACCATATCATAGCGTTCGCATACAGCACCTTGAGTTGTGACCTTGAACGCTCCTTCATAAGTAGATAACTCCCACACGATAGAAAAGACGTTCAAGAGAAAACGGTCTAAGTTTTACTGCAACTAGTATGCAGCAGAACTTTCAGAAAATGCCCAAAAAATATACACGTTAATTCGAACGCGTTTTGTACGCAAAGTAGCATTCCGCGGGCAATATAAGGCACTTCGCGATGTCTATCCATGTTCTATACCATGCCATTGTAACTACCATATCTTAGCGTTCGCATACAGTACCTAGAGTTGTGACCTTGAAAGCTCCTTCATAAGTAGATAACTACTACACGATAGAAAAACGTACAAGTGAAAATGGATTTAGTTTTACTGCAATTAGCATGCAGCAGAGCTGCCAAGTAATGCCCAGATAATATACACGTTAACTCGAATGCGTTTTGTAAACAAAGCAGCAATCCGTGGGCTATTAAGGACACTTCGCGATGCTTATCCATTTTCTGTACCAAGCCATTGTAACTACCATATCTTAGTGTTCGCATACAGCGCCTATAGTTGTGACCTTGAACGCTCCTTCATAAGTAGATAAGTCCTACACGATAGAATAGACGTTCAAGAGAAAACGGTCTAAGTTTTACTGCAATTAGTATGCAGCAGAACTTTCAAAAAGTGCCCAAATAATATACACGTTAATTCGAATGCGTTTTGTACGCAAAGTAGCAATCCGCGGGCTATATAAGGCATCTAGCGATGTCTATCCATGTTCTATACCATGCCATTGTAACTATCATATCTTAGCGTTCGCATATAGCACCTAGAGTTGTGACCTTGAACGCTCCTTCATAAGTAGATAACTCCTACACGATAGAAAAGACGTTCAAGAGAAAACGTTCTAAGTTTTACTGCAATTAGTATGCAGCAGTGCTTTCAAGAAGTGCCCATATAATATACACGTTAATTCGAACGCGTTTGTAAGCAATGTAGCAATCCGCGGGCTATATAAGGCATTTCGCGATGTCTATCCATGTTCTATACCATGCCATTGTAACTACCATATCTTAGCGTTCGCATACAGTACCTAGAGTTGTGACCTTGAACGCTCCTTCATAAGTAGATAACTCCTACACGATAGAAAAGACGTTCAAGAGAAAACGGTCTAAGTTTTACTGCAATTAGTATGCAGCAGAGCTTTCAAAAAGTGCCCAAATAATATACACGTTAATTCGAATGGGTTTTGTACACAAAGTAGCAATCCGCGGGCTATATAAGGCATCTAGCGATGTCTATCCATGTTCTATACCATGCCATTGTAACTATCATATCTTAGCGTTCGCATATAGCACCTAGAGTTGTGACCTTGAACGCTCCTTCATAAGTAGATAACTCCTACACGATAGAAAAGACGTTCAAGGGAAAACGGTCTAAGTTTTACTGCAATTAGTATGCAGCAGAGCTTTCAAAAAGTGCACAAATAATATACAGGTCAATTCGAACGCGTTTTGTACGCAAAGTAGCAATCCGCAGTCTATATAAGGCACTTCGCGATGTCTATCCATGATCTATACCATGCCAATGTAACTATCATATCTTAGCGTTCGCATAGAGCACCTAGAGTTGTGACCTTGAAAGCTCCTTCATAAGTAGATAACTACTACACTATAGAAAAGACGTACAAGTGAAAATGGATTTAGTTTTACTGCAATTAGCATGCAGCAGAGCAGCCAAATAATGCCCAGATAATATACACGTTAATTCGAATGCGTTATGTAAACAAAGCAGCAATTCGTGGGCTATTAAGGACACTTTGCGATACTTATCCATTTTCTATACCATGCCATTGTAACTACCATATCTTAGTGTTCGCATACAGCGCCTATAGTTGTGACCTTGAACGCTCCTTCATAAGTAGATAAGTCCTACACGATAGAAAAGACGTTCAAGAGAAAACGGTCTAAGTTTTACTACAGTTAGTATGCAGCAGAGCTATAAAAAAGAGCCCAAATAATATATACGTTAATTCGAACGCGTTTTGTACGCAAAGTAGCAATCCGTGGGCTATATAAGGCACTTCGCGATGTCCATCCATGTTCTATACCATGCCATTGTAACTACCATATCTTAGCGTTCGCATACAGCAAATAGAGTTGTGACCTTGAACGCTCCTTCATAAGTAGATAACTCCCACACCATAGAAAAGACGTTCAAGAGAAAACGGTCTAAGTTTTGCTGCAATTAGTATGCAGCAGAGCTTTAAAAAAGAGCCCAAATAATATATACGTTAATTCGAACGCGTTTTGCACGCAAAGTAGCAATCGGCGGGTTATATAAGGCACTTCGCGATGTCCATCCATGTTCTATACCATGTCAATGTTACTATCATATCTTAGGGTTCGCATAGAGCAATTAGAGCTGTGACCTTGAACGCTCGTTCACAAGTAGATAACTCGTACACGATAGAAAAGACGTTCAAGAGAAAACGGTCTAAGTTTAACTACAATTAGTTTGCAGCAGAGATTTCAAAAAGTGCCCAAATAATATACACGTCAATTCGAACGCGTATTGTACGCAAAGTAGCAATCCGCGGTCTATATAAGGCACTTCGCGATGTCTATCCATGTTCTATACCATGCCAATGTAACTATCATATCATGGCGTTCGCATAGAGCACCTAGAGTTGTGACCTTGAACGCTCCTTCATAAGTAGATAACTACTACACGATAGAAAAGACGTACAAGTGAAAATGGAATTAGTTTTACTGAAACTAGCATGCAGCAGAGCTGCCAAATACTGCCCAGATGATATACACGAAAATTCTAATGCGTTTTGTAAGCAAAGCAGCAATCCATGGGCTATTGAGGACACTTCGCGATGCCTTTCCATGTTCTACATTATGTCAATGTTACTATCATATCTTAGGGTTCGCATAGAGCACAAAGAGCTGTGACCTTGAACGCTCCTTCATTCGTAGAATACTGCTACACGATAGAAAAGACGTACAATTGAAAATGGATTTAGTTTTACTGCAAATGGCATGCAGTAGAGCTGCCAAATAATGCCCATATAATATACGCGTTAATTCGAATGCGTTTTGTAAACAAAGCAGCAATCCGTGGGCTATTAAGGACACTTCGCGATGCCTATCCATTTTCTATACCATGCCATTGTAACTACCATATCTAAGTGTTCGCATATAGCGCCTAGAGTTGTGACCTTGAACGCTCCTTCATAAGTAGAAAACTCCTACACGATAGAAAAGACGTTCAAGAGAAAACGGTCTAAGTTTTACTGCAATTAGTATGCAACAGAGCTTTCAAAAAGTGCCCAAATAATATACACGTCACTTCGAACGCGTTTTGTACGCAAAGTAGCAATCCGCGGACTATATAAGGCACTTCGCGATGTCTATCCATGTTCTATACCATGCCAATGTAACTATCATATCTTAGCGTTCGCATAGAGCACCTAGAGTTGTGACCTTGAACGCTCCTTCATAAGTAGATAAATCCTACACGATAGAAAAGACGTTCAAAAGAAAACGGTCTTAGTTTTACTGCAATTAGTATGCAGCAGAGCTTTCAAAAAGTGCCCAAATAATATACACGTCAATTCGAACGCGTTTTGTACGCAAAGTAGCAATCCGCGGGCTATATAAGGCACTTCGCGATGTCTATCAATGTTCTATACCATGCCAATGTAACTATCATATCTTAGCGTTCGCATAGAGCACCTAGAGTTGTGACCTTGAACGCTCCTTCATAAGTAGATAACTCCTACACGATAGAAAAGACGTTCAAGAGAAAACGGTCTAAGTTTTACTGCAATTAGTATGCAGCAGCGCTGCTTAATAATGCACAGATGATATACACGAAAATTCGAATGCGTTTTGTAAACAAAGCAGCAATCCGTGGGCTATTGAGGACACTTCGCGATGCCTTTCCATGTTCTACACTATGTCAATGTTACTATCATATCTTAGGGTTCGCATATAGCACAAAGAGCTGTGACCTTGAACGCTCCTTCATTCGTAGATTTCTGCTACACGTTAGAAAAGACGTACAAGTGAAAATGAATTTAGTTTCACTGCAATTAGCATGCAGCAGAGCTGCCAAATAATGCCCAGATAATATACACGTTAATTCGAATGCGTTATGTAAACAAAGCAGCAATCCGTGGGCTATTAAGGACACTACGCGGTGCCTATCCATTTTCTATACCATGCCATTGTAACTATCATATCTTAGCGTTCGCATGGAGCACATAGAGTTGTGACCTTGAACGCTCCTTCATAAGTAGATAACTCCTACACGATAGAAAGACGTTCAAGAGAAAACGGTCTAAGTTTTACTGCAACTAGTATGCAGCAGAACTTTCAGAAAATGCCCAAAAAATATACACGTTAATTCGAACGCGTTTTGTACGCAAAGTAGCAATCCGCGGGCTATATAAGGCACTTCGCGATGTCCATCCATGTTCTACACCATGTCAATGTTACTATCATATCTTAGGGTTCGCATAGAGCAATTAGAGCTGTGACCTTGAACTCTCCTTCATAAGTAGATAACTACTACACGATAGAAAAGACGTACAAGTGAAAATGGAATTAGTTTTACTGAAACTAGCATGCAGCAGAGCTGCCAAATAATGCCCAGATGATATACACGAAATTTCTAATGCGTTTTGTAAACAAAGCAGCAATCCGTGGGCTATTGAGGACACTTCGCGATGCCTTTCCATGTTCTACATTATGTCAATGTTACTATCATATCTTAGGGTTCGAATAGAGCACAAAGAGCTGTGACCTTGAACGCTCCTTCTTTCGTAGATTACTGCTACACGATAGAAAAGACGTACAAGTGAAAATGAATTTAGTTTTACTGCAATTAGCATGCAGTAGAGCTGCCAAATAATGCCCATATAATATACGCGTTAATTCGAATGCGTTTTGTAAACAAAGCAGCAATCCGTATTTTCTATACCATGCCATTGTAACTACCATATCATAGCGTTCGCATACAGCACCTTGAGTTGTGACCTTGAACGCTCCTTCATAAGTAGATAACTCCCACACGATAGAAAAGACGTTCAAGAGAAAACGGTCTAAGTTTTACTGCAATTAGTATGCAGCAGAACTTTCAGAATATGCCCAAATAATATACACGTTAATTCGAACGCGTTTTGTACGCAAACTAGCAATCCGCGGGCAATATAAGGTACTTCGCGATGTCTATCCATGTTCTATACCATGCCAATGTAACTATCATATCTTAACGTTCGCATAGAGTACCTTGAGTTGTGACCTTGAACGCTCCTTCATAAGTAGATAACTCCTACACGATAGAAAAGACGTTCAAGAGAAAACGGTCTTAGTTTTACTGCAATTAGTATGCAGCAGAGCTTTCAAAAAGTGCCCGAATAATATACACGTCACTTCGAACGAGTTTTGTACGCAAAGTAGCAATCCGCGGGCTATATAAGGCACTTCGCGATGTCTATCCATGTTCTATACCATGCCAATGTAACTATCATATCTTAGCGTTCGCATAGAGCACCTAGAGATGTGACCTTGAACGCTCCTTCATAAGTAGATAACTCCTACACGATAGAAAAGACGTTCAAGAGAAAATGGTCTAAGTTTTAGTGCAACTAGTATGCAGCAGAACTTTCAGAAAATGCCCAAAAAATATACACGTTAATTCGAACGCGTTTTGTACGCAAAGTAGCAATCCGCGGGCAATATAAGGCACTTCGCGATGTCTATCCATGTTCTATACCATGCCAATGTAACTATCATATCTTAGCGTTCGCATAGAGCACCTAGAGTTGTGACCTTGAACGCTCCTTCATAAGTAGATAAATCCTACACGATAGAAAAGACGTTCAAAAGAAAACGGCCTTAGTTTTACTGCAATTAGTATGCAGCAGAGCTTTCAAAAAGTGCCCAAATAATATACACGTCAATTCAAACGCGTTTTGTACGCAAAGTAGCAATCCGCGGGCTATATAAGGCACTTCGCGATGTCTATCCATGTTCTATACCATGCCAATGTAACTATCATATCTTAGCGTTCGCATAGAGCACCTAGAGTTGTGACCTTGAACGCTCCTTCAGAAGTAGATAACTCCTACACGATAGAAAAGACGTTCAAGAGAAAACGGTCTAAGTTTTACTGCAATTAGTATGCAGCAGCGCTGCCTAATAATGCCCAGTTGATATACACGAAAATTCGAATGCGTTTTGTAAACAATGCAGCAATCCGTGGGCTAATGAGGACACTTCGCGATGCTTTTCCATGTTCTACACTATGTCAATGTTACTATCATATCTTAGGGTTCGCATAGAGCACAAAGAGCTGTGACCTTGAACGCTCCTTAATTCGTAGATTACTGCTACACGATAGAAAAGACGTACAAGTGAAAATGGATTTAGTTTTACAGCAATTAGCATGCAGCAGAGCTGCCAAATATTGCCCAGATAATATACACGTTAATTCGAATGCGTTATGTAAACAAAGCAGCAATCCGTGGGCTATTAAGGACACTACGCGATGCCTATCCATTTTCTATACCATGCCATTGTAACTACCATATCTTAGCGTTTGCATACAGTTCCTAGAGTTGTGACCTTGAACGCTCCTTCATAAGTAGATAAGTCCTACACGATAGAAAAGACGTTCAAGGGAAAACGGTCTTAGTTTTACTACAATTAGTATGCAGCAGAGCTTTAAAAAAGAGCCCAAATAATTTATACGTTAATTCGAACGCGTTTTGTACGCAAAGTAGCAATCCGCGGGCAATATAAGGCACTTCGCGATGTCTATCCATGTTCTATACCATGCCAATGTAACTACCATATCTTAGCGTTTGAATACAGAACCTAGAGTTGTGACCTTGAACGCTCCTTCATAAGTAGATAAGTCCTACACGATAGAAAATACGTTCAAGGGAAAACGGTCTTAGTTTTACTACAATTAGTATGCAGCAGAGCTTTAAAAAAGAGCCCAAATAATATATACGTTAATTCGAACGCGTTTTGTATGCAAAGTAGCAATCCGTGGGCTATATAAGGCACTTCGCGATGTCCATCCATGTTCTACACTATGTCAATGTTACTATCATATCTTAAGGTTCGCATAGAGCACAAAGAGCTGTGACCTTGAACGCTCCTTCATTCGTAGATTACTGCTACACGATAGAAAAGACGTACAAGTGAAAATGGATTTAGTTTTACTGCAATTAGCATCCAGTAGAGCTTCCAAATAATGCCCATATAATATACGCGTTAATTCGAATGCGTTTTGTAAACAAAGCAGCAATCCGTGGGCTATTAAGGACACTTCGCGATGCCTATCCATTTTCTATACCATGCCATTGTAACTACCATATCTTAACGTTCGCATACAGCACCTTGAGTTGTGACCTTGAACGCTCCTTCATAAGTAGATAACTCCCACACGATAGAAAAGACGTTCAAGAGAAAACGGTCTAAGTTTTACTGCAATTAGTATGCAGCAGAACTTTCAAAAAGTGCCCAAATAATATACACGTTAATTCGAATGCGTTTTGTACGCAAAGTAGCAATCCGCGGGCTATATAAGGCATCTAGCGATGTCTATCCATGTTCTATACCATGCCATTGTAACTACCATATCTTAGCGTTCGCATATAGCACCTAGAGTTGTGACCTTGAACGCTCCTTCATAAGTAGATAACTCCTACACGGTAGAAAAGACGTTCAAGAGAAAACGGTCTAAGTTTTACTGCAATTAATATGCAGCAGCGCTGCCTAATAATGCCCAGATGATATACACGAAAATTCGAATGCGTTTTGTAAACAATGCAGCAATCCGTGAGCTATTGAGGACACTTCGCGATGCCTTTCCATGTTCTACACTATGTCAATGTTACTATCATATCTCAGGGTTCGCATAGAGCACAAAGAGCTGTGACCTTGAACGCTCCTTCATTCGTAGATTACTGCTACACGATAGAAAAGACGTACAAGTGAAAATGGATTTAGTTTTACTGCAATTAGCATGCAGCAGAGCTGCCAAATAATGACCAGATAATATACACGTTAATTCGAATGCGTTATGTACACAAAGCAGCAATCCGTGGGCCATTAAGGACACTTCGCGATGCCTATCCATTTTCTATTCCATGCCATTGTAACTACCATATCTTAGCGTTCGCATACAGCACCTTGAGTTGTGACCTTGAACGCTCCTTCATAAGTAGATAACTCCCACACGATAGAAAAGACGTTCAAGAGAAAACAGTCTAAGTTTTACTGCAATTAGTATGCAGCAGAACTTTCAGAACATGCCCAAATAATATACACGTTAATTCGAACGCGTTTTGTACGCAAAGTAGCAATCCGCGGGCAATATAAGGCACTTCGCGATGTCTATCCATGTTCCATACCATGCCAATGTAACTATCATATCTTAGCGTTCGCATAGAGCACCTAGAGTTGTGACCTTGAACGCTCCTTCATAAGTAGATAACTCCTACACGATAGAAAAGACGTTCAAGAGAAAACGGTCTTAGTTTTACTGCAATTAGTATGCAGCAGAGCTTTCAAAATGTGCCCGAACAATATACACGTCACTTCGAATGCGTTTTGTACGCAAAGTAGCAATCCGCGGGCTATATAAGGCATCTAGCGATGTCTATCCATGTTCTATACCATGCCATTGTAACTATCATATATTAGCGTTCGCATATAGCACCTAGAGTTGTGACCTTGAACGCTCCTTCATAAGTAGATAACTCCTACACGATAGTAAAGACGTTCAAGGGAAAACGGTCAAAGTTTTACTACAATTAGTATGCAGCAGAGCTTTCAAAAAGTGCCCAAATAATATACAGGTCAATTCGAACGCGTTTTGTACGCAAAGTAGCAATCCGCGGGCAATATAAGGCACTTCGCGATGTCTATCCATGTTCCATACCATGCCAATGTAACTATCATATCTTAGCGTTCGCATAGAGCACCTAGAGTTGTGACCTTGAAAGCTCCTTCATAAGTAGATAACTACTACACGATAGAAAAACGTACAAGTGAAAATGGATTTAGTTTTACTGCAATTAGCATGCAGCAGAGCTGCCAAGTAATGCCCAGATAATATACACGTTAACTCGAATGCGTTTTGTAAACAAAGCAGCAATCCGTGGGCTATTAAGGACACTTCGCGATGCTTATCCATTTTCTATACCAAGCCATTGTAACTACCATATCTTAGTGTTCGCATACAGCGCCTATAGTTGTGACCTTGAACGCTCCTTCATAAGTAGATAAGTCCTACACGATAGAATAGACGTTCAAGAGAAAACGGTCTAAGTTTTACTACAGTTAGTATGCAGCAGAGCTATAAAAAAGAGCCCAAATAATATATACGTTAATTCGAACGCATATTGTACGCAAAGTAGCAATCCGCGGTCTATATAAGGCACTTCGCGATGTCTATCCATGTTCTATACCATGCCAATGTAACTATCATATCATAGCGTTCGCATAGAGCACCTAGAGTTGTGACCTTGAACGCTCCTTCATAAGTAGATAACTACTACACGATAGAAAAGACGTACAAGTGAAAATGGAATTAGTTTTACTGAAACTAGCATGCAGCAGAGCTGCCAAATAATGCCCAGATGATATACACGAAAATTCTAATGCGTTTTGTAAACAAAGCAGCAATCCATGGGCTATTGAGGACACTTCGCGATGCCTTTCCATGTTCTACATTATGTCAATGTTACTATCATATCTTAGGGTTCGCATAGAGCACAAAGAGCTGTGACCTTGAACGCTCCTTCATTCGTAGATTACTGCTACACGATAGAAAAGACGTACAAGTGAAAATGGATTTAGTTTTACTGCAATTAGCATGCAGCAGAGCTGCCAAATATTGCCCAGATAATATACACGTTAATTCGATTGCGTTATGTAAACAAAGCAGCAATCCGTGGGCTATTAAGGACACTACGCGATGCCTATCCATTTTCTATACCATGCCATTGTAACTACCATATCTTAGCGTTTGCATACAGTACCTAGAGTTGTGACCTTGAACGCTCCTTCATAAGTAGATAAGTCCTACACGATAGAAAAGACGTTCAAGGGAAAACGGTCTTAGTTTTACTACAATTAGTATGCAGCAGAGCTTTAAAAAAGAGCCCAAATAATTTATACGTTAATTCGAACGCGTTTTGTACGCAAAGTAGCAATCCGCGGGCAATATAAGGCACTTCGCGATGTCTATCCATGTTCTATACCATGCCAATGTAACTACCATATCTTAGCGTTTGAATACAGTACCTAGAGTTGTGACCTTGAACGCTCCTTCATAAGTAGATAAGTCCTACACGATAGAAAAGACGTTCAAGGGAAAACGGTCTTAGTTTTACTACAATTAGTATGCAGCAGAGCTTTAAAAAAGAGCCCAAATAATATATACGTTAATTCGAACGCGTTTTGTATGCAAAGTAGCAATCCGTGGGCTATATAAGGCACTTCGCGATGTCCATCCATGTTCTACACCATGTCAATGTTACTATCATATCTTAGGGTTCGCATAGAGCAATTAGAGCTGTGACCTTGAACGGTCCTTCATAAGTAGATAACTACTACACGATAGAAAAGACGTACAAGTGAAAATGGAATTAGTTCTACTGAAACTAGCATGCAGCAGAGCTGCCTAATAATGCCCAGATGATATACACGAAAATTCGAATGCGTTTTGTAAACAATGCAGCAATCCGTGAGCTATTGAGGACACTTCGCGATGCCTTTCCATGTTCTACACTATGTCAATGTTACTATCATATCTCAGGGTTCGCATAGAGCACAAAGAGCTGTGACCTTGAACGCTCCTTCGTAGATTACTGCTACACGATAGAAAAGACGTACAAGTGAAAATAGATTTAGTTTTACTGCAATTAGCATGCAGCAGAGCTGCCAAATAATGACCAGATAATATACACGTTAATTCGAATGCGTTATGTAAACAAAGCAGCAATCCGTGGGCCATTAAGAACACTTCGCGATGCCTATCCATTTTCTATTCCATGCCATTGTAACTACCATATCTTAGCGTTCGCATACAGCACCTTGAGTTGTGACCTTGAACGCTCCTTCATAAGTAGATAACTCCCACACGATAGAAAAGACGTTCAAGAGAAAACAGTCTAAGTTTTACTGCAATTAGTATGCAGCAGAACTTTCAGAACACGCCCAAATAATATACACGTTAATTCGAACGCGTTTTGTACGCAAAGTAGCAATCCGCGGGCAATATAAGGCACTTCGCGATGTCTATCCATGTTCCATACCATGCCAATGTAACTATCATATCTTAGCGTTCGCATAGAGCACCTAGAGTTGTTACCTTGAACGCTCCTTCATAAGTAGATAAATCCTACACTATAGAAAAGGCGTTCAAGAGAAAACGGTCTTAATTTTACTGCAATTAGTATGCAGCAGAGCTTTCAAAAAGTGCCCAAATAATATACACGTCAATTCGAACGCGTTTTGTACGCAAAGTGGCAATCCGCGGACTATATAAGGCACTTCGCGATGTCTATCCATGTTCTATACCATGCCAATGTAACTATCATATCTTAGCGTTCGCATAGAGCACCTAGAGTTGTGACCTTGATCGCTCCTTCATAAGTAGATAAATCCTACACGATAGAAAAGACGTTCAAAAGAAAACGGTCTTAGTTTTACTGCAATTAGTATGCAGCAGAGCTTTCAAAAAGTGAACAAATAATATACACGTCAATTCGAACGCGTTTTGTACGCAAAGTAGCAATCCGCGGGCTATATAAGGCACTTCGCGATGTCCATCCATGTTCTATACCATGCCATTGTAACTACCATATCTTAGCGTTCGCATACAGCAAATAGAGTTGTGACCTTGAACGCTCCTTCATAAGTAGATAACTCCCACACCATAGAAAAGACGTTCAAGAGAAAACGGTCTAAGTTTTGCTGCAATTAGTATGCAGCAGAGCTTTAAAAAAGAGCCCAAATAATATATACGTTAATTCGAACGCGTTTTGCACGCAAAGTAGCAATCGGCGGGTTATATAAGGCACTTCGCGATGTCCATCCATGTTCTATACCATGTCAATGTTACTATCATATCTTAGGGTTCGCATAGAGCAATTAGAGCTGTGACCTTGAACGCTCGTTCATAAGTAGATAACTCGTACACGATAGAAAAGACGTTCAAGAGAAAACGGTGTAAGTTTAACTACAATTAGTTTGCAGCAGAGATTTCAAAAAGTGCCCAAATAATATACACGTCAATTCGAACGCGTATTGTACGCAAAGTAGCAATCCGCGGTCTATATAAGGCACTTCGCGATGTCTATCCATGTTCTATACCATGCCAATGTAACTATCATATCTTAGCGTTCGCATAGAGCACCTAGAGTTGTGACCTTGAACGCTCCTTCATAAGTAGATAATTCCTACACGATAGAAAAGACGTTCAAGAGAAAACGGTCTAAGTTTTACTGCAACTAGTATGCAGCAGAACTTTCAGAAAATGCCCAAAAAATATACACGTTAATTCGAACGCGTTTTGTACGCAAAGTAGCAATCCGCGGGCAATATAAGGCACTTCGCGATGTCTATCCATGTTCTATACCATGCCAATGTAACTATCATATCTTAGCGTTCGCATAGAGCACCTAGAGTTGTGACCTTGAACGCTCCTTCATAAGTAGATAAATCCTACACTATAGAAAAGACGTTCAAGAGAAAACTGTCTTACTTTTACTGCAATTAGTATGCAGCAGAGCTTTCAAAAAGTGCCCAAATAATATACACGTCAATTCGAACGCGTTTTGTACGCAAAGTAGCAATCTGCGGGCTATATAAGGCACTTCGCGATGTCTATCCATGTTCTATACCATGCCAATGTAACTATCATATCTTAGCGTTCGCATAGAGCACCTAGACTTGTGACCTTGAACGCTCCTTCATGAGTAGATAAATCCTACATGATAGAAAAGACGTTCAAAAGAAAACGGTCTTAGTTTTACTGCAATTAGTATGCAGCAGAGCTTTCAAAAAGTGCCCAAATAATATACACGTCAATTCGAACGCGTTTTGTACGCAAAGTAGCAATCCGCGGGCTATATAAGGCACTTCGCGATGTCTATCCATGTTCTATACCATGCCAATGTGACTATCATATCTTAGGGTTCGCATAGAGCACCTAGAGTTGTGACCTTGAACGCTCCTTCATAAGTAGATAAATCCTACACTATAGAAAAGACGTTCAAGAGAAAACGGTCTAAGTTTTACTGCAATTAGTATGCAGCAGCGCTGCCTAATAATGCACAGATGATATACACGAAAATTCGAATGCGTTTTGTAAACAAAGCAGCAATCCGTGGGCTATTGAGGACACTTCGCGATGCCTTTCCATGTTCTACACTATGTCAATGTTACTATCATATCTTAGGGTTCGCATATAGCACAAAGAGCTGTGACCTTGAACGCTCCTTCATTCGTAGATTTCTGCTACACGTTAGAAAAGACGTACAAGTGAAAATGGATTTAGTTTCACTGCAATTAGCATGCAGCAGAGCTGCCAAATAATGCCCAGATAATATACACGTTAATTCGAATGCGTTATGTAAACAAAGCAGCAATCCGTGGGCTATTAAGGACACTACGCGGTGCCTATCCATTTTCTATACCATGACATTGTAACTATCATATCTTAGCGTTCGCATGGAGCACCTAGAGTTGTGACCTTGAACGCTCCTTCATAAGTAGATAACTCCTACACGATAGAAAGACGTTCAAGAGAAAACAGTCTAAGTTTTACTGCAACTAGTATGCAGCAGAACTTTCAGAAAATGCCCAAAAAATATACACGTTAATTCGAACGCGTTTTGTACGCAAAGTAGCAATCCGCGGGCAATATAAGGCACTTCGCGATGTCTATCCATGTTCTATACCATGCCAATGTAACTATCATATCTTAGCGTTCGCATAGAGCACCTAGAGTTGTGACCTTGAACGCTCCTTCATAAGTAGATAAATCCTACACTATAGAAAAGACGTTCAAGAGAAAACTGTCTTACTTTTACTGCAATTAGTATGCAGCAGAGCTTTCAAAAAGTGCCCAAATAATATACACGTCAATTCGAACGCGTTTTGTACGCAAAGTAGCAATCCGCGGGCTATATAAGGCACTTCGCGATGTCTATCCATGTTCTATACCATGCCAATGTAACTATCATATCTTAGCGTTCGCATAGAGCACCTAGACTTGTGACCTTGAACGCTCCTTCATGAGTAGATAAATCCTACACGATAGAAAAGACGTTCAAAAGAAAACGGTCTTAGTTTTACTGCAATTAGTATGCAGCAGAGCTTTCAAATAGTGCCCAAATAATATACACGTTAATTCGAACGCGTTTTGTACGCAATATAGCAATCCGCGGGCTATATAAGGCATTTCGCGATGTCTATCCATGTTCTATACCATGCCATTGTAACTACCATATCTTAGCATTCGCATACAGTACCTAGAGTTGTGATCTTGGACGCTCCTTCATAAGTAGAAAACTCCTACACGATAGAAAAGACGTTCAAGAGAAAACGGTCTTAGTTTTACTGCAATTAGTATGCAGCAGAGCTTTCAAAAAGTGCCCAAATAATATACACGTCACTTCGAACGCGTTTTGTACGCAAAGTAGCAATCCGCGGGCTATATAAGGCACTTCGCGATGTCTATACATGTTCTATACCATGCCAATGTAACTATCATATCTTAGCGTTCGCATAGAGCACCTAGAGTTGTGACCTTGAACGCTCCTTCATAAGTAGATAAATCCTACACTATAGAAAAGACGTTCAAGAGAAAACGGTCTTACTTTTACTGCAATTAGTATGCAGCAGAGCTTTCAAAAAGTGCCCAAATAATATACACGTCAATTCGAACGCGCTTTGTACGCAAAGTAGCAATCCGCGGGCTATATAATGCATTTCGCGATGTCTATCCATGTTCTATACCATGCCAATGTAACTATCATATCTTAGCGTTCGCATAGAGCACCTAGAGTTGTGACCTTGAACGCTCCTTCATAAGTAGATAAATCCTACACTATAGAAAAGACGTTCAAGAGAAAGCGGTCTTACTTTTACTGCAATTAGTATGCAGCAGAGCTTTCAAAAAGTGCCCAAATAATATACACGTCAATTCGAACGCGTTTTGTACGCAAAGTAGCAATCCGCGGGAAATATAAGGTATTTCGCGATGTCTATCCATGTTCTATACCATGCCATTGTAACTACCATATCTTAGCGTTCGCATACAGCACCTAGAGTTGTGAGCTTGAACGCTCCTTCATAAGTAGATAACTCCTACACGATAGAAAAGACGTTCAAGAGAAAACTGTCTAAGTTTTACTGCAATTAGTATGCAGCAGAGCTTTCAAAAAGTGCCCAAATAATATACACGTTAATTCGAACGCGTTTTGTACGCAAAGTAGCAATCCGCGGGCAATATAAGGCACTTCGCGGTGTCTATCCATTTTCTATACCATGCCATTGTAACTACCATATATTAGTGTTCGCATACAGCGCCTAGAGTTGTGACCTTGAACGCTCGTTCATAAGTAGATAACTCCTACACGATAGAAAAGACGTTCAAGAGAAAACGGTCTAAGTTTTACTACAATTAGTATGCAGCAGAGCTTTCAAAAAGTGCCCAAATAATACACACGTTAATTCGAACGCGTTTTGTACGCAAAGTAGCAATCCGCGGGCAATATAAGGCACTTCGCGATGTCCATCCATGTTCTATACCATGCCATTGTAACTACCATATCTTAGCGTTCTCATACAGCAAATAGAGTTGTGACCTTGAACGCTCCTTCATAAGTAGATAACTCCCACACCATAGAAAAGACGTTCAAGAGAAAACGGTCTTAGTTTTACTGCAATTAGTATGCAGCAGAGCTTTCAAAAAGTGCCCAAATAATATACACGTCAATTCGAACGCGTTTTGTACGCAAAGTAGCAATCCGCGGGCTATATAAGGCACTTCGCGATGTCTTTCCATGTTCTATACCATGCCAATGTAACTATCATATCTTAGCGTTCGCATAGAGCACCTAGAGTTGTGACCTTGAACGCTCCTTCATAAGTAGATAACTCCTACACGATAGAAAAGACGTTCAAGAGAAAACGGTCTAAGTCTTACTGAAATTAGTATGCAGCAGCGCTGCCTAATAATGCCCAGAAATAATATAAATAATAATAAAATAATACACGAAAATTCGAATGCGTTTTGTAAACAAAGCAGCAATCCGTGGGCTATTGAGGACACTTCGCGATGCCTTTCCATGTTCTACACTATGTCAATGTTACTATCACATCTTAGGGTTCCCATAGAGCACAAAGAGCTGTGACCGTGAACGCTCCTTCATTCGTAGATTACTGCTACACGATAGAAAAGTGCAAGTGAAAATGGATTTAGTTTTACTGCAATTAGCATGCAGCAGAGCTGCCAAATAATGCCCAGATATTATACACGTTAATTCGAATGCGTTATGTAAACAAAGCAGCAATCCGTGGGCTATTAAGGACACTACGCGGTGCCTATCCATTTTCTATACCTTGCCATTGTAACTATCATATCTTAGCGTTCGCATAGAGCACCTAGAGTTGTGACCTTGAACACTCCTTCATAAGTAGAAAAATCCTACATGATAGAAAACACGTTCAAGAGAAAACGTTCTAAGTTTTACTGCAATTAGTATGCAGCAGTGCTTTCAAAAAGTGCCCATATAATATACACGTTAATTCGAACGCGTCTTGTACGCAATGTAGCAATCCGCGGGATATATAAGGCATTTCGCGATGTCTATCCATGTTCTATACCATGCCATTGTAACTACCATATTTAGCGTTCGCATACAGTACCTAGAGTTGTGACCTTGAACGCTCCTTCATAAGTAGATAACTCCTACACGATAGAAAAGACGTTGAAGAGAAATCGGTCTAAGTTTTACTGCAATTAGTATGCAGCAGAGCTTTCAAAAAGTGCCCAAATAATATACACGTTAATTCGAACGCGTTTTGTACGCAAAGTAGCAATCCGCGGGCAATATAAGGCACTTCGTGATGTCTATCCATGTTCTATACCATGCCAATGTAACTATCATATCTTAGCGTTCGCATAGAGCACCTAGAGTTGTGACCTTGAACGCTCCTTCATAAGTAGATAACTCCTACACGATAGAAAAGACGTTCAAGAGAAAACGGTCTTAGTTTTACTGCAATTAGTATGCAGCAGAGCTTTCAAAAAGTGCCCGAATAATATACACGTCTCTTCGAACGAGTTTTGTACGCAAAGTAGCAATCCGCGGGCTATATAAGGCACTTCGCGATGTCTATCCATGTTCTATACCATGCCAATGTAACTACCATATCTTAGCGTTTGCATACAGTACCTAGAGTTGTGACCTTGAACGCTCCTTCATAAGTAGATAAGTCCTACACGATAGAAAAGACGTTCAAGGAAAAACGGTCTTAGTTTTACTACAATTAGTATGCAGCAGAGCTTTAAAAAATAGCCCAAATAATATGTACGTTAATTCGAACGCGTTTTGTATGCAAAGTAGCAATCCGTGGGCTATATAAGGCACTTCGCGATGTCCATCCATGTTCTACACCATGTCAATGTTACTATCATATCTTAGAGTTCGCATAGAGCAATTAGAGCTGTGACCTTGAACGCTCCTTCATATGTAGATAACTACTACACGATAGAAAAGACGTACAAGTGAAAATGGAATTAGTTCTACTGAAACTAGCATGCAGCAGAGCTGCCAAATAATGCCCAGATGATATACACGAAAATTCTAATGCGTTTTGTAAACAAAGCAGCATTCCGTGGGCTATTGAAGACACTTCGCGATGCCTTTCCATGTTCTACATTATGTCAATGTTACTATCATATCTTAGGGTTCGCATAGAGCACAAAGAGCTGTGACCTTGAACGCTCCTTCATTCGTAGATTACTGCTACACGATAGAAAAGACGTACAAGTGAAAATGGATTTAGTTTTACTGCAATTAGCATGCAGTAGAGCTGCCAAATAATGCCCATATAATATACGCGTTAATTCGAATGCGTTTTGTAAACAAAGCAGCAATCCGTGGGCTATTAAGGACACTTCGCGATGCCTATCCATTTTCTATACCATGCCATTGTAACTACCATATCTTAGCGTTCGCATACAGCACCTTGAGTTGTGACCTTGAACGCTCCTTCATATGTAGATAACTCCCACACGATAGAAAAGACGTTCAAGAGAAAACGGTCTAAGTTTTACTGCAATTAGTATGCAGCAGAACTTTCAGAACATGCCCAAATAATATACACGTTAATTCGAACGCGTTTTGTACGCAAAGCAGCAATCCGCGGGCAATATAAGGCACTTCGCGATGTGTATCCATGTTCTATACCATGCCAATGTAACTATCATATCTTAGCGTTCGCATAGAGCACCTAGAGATGTGACCTTGAACGCTCCTTCATTAGTAGATAACTCCTACACGATAGAAAAGACGTTCAAGAGAAAACGGTCTTAGTTTTACTGCAATTAGTATGCAGCAGAGCTTTCAAAAAGTGCCCGAATAATATACACGTCACTTCGAACGAGTTTTGTACGCACAGTAGCAATCCGCGGGCTATATAAGGCACTTCGCGATGTCTATCCATGTTCTATACCATGCCAATGTAACTATCATATCTTAGCGTTCGCATAGAGCACCTAGAGTTGTGACCTTGAACGCTCCTTCATAAGTAGATAACTCCTACACGGTAGAAAAGACGTTCAAGAGAAAACGGTCTAAGATTTACTGCAATTAATATGCAGCAGCGCTGCCTAATAATGCCCAGATGATATACACGAAAATTCGAATGCGTTTTGTAAACAATGCAGCAATCTGTGGGCTATTGAGGACACTTCGCGATGCCTTTCCATGTTCTACACTATGTCAATGTTACTATCATATCTTAGGGTTCGCATAGAGCACAAAGAGCTGTGACCTTGATCGCTCCTTCATTCGTAGATTACTGCTACACGATAGAAAAGACGTACAAGTGAAAATGGATTTAGTTTTACTGCAATTAGCATGCAGCAGAGCTGCCAAATAATGCCCAGATAATATACACGTTAATTCGAATGCGTTATGTAAACAAAGCAGCAATCCGTGGGCTATTAAGGACACACTTCGCGATGCCTATCAATTTTCTATACAATGCCATTGTAACTACCATATCTTAGCGTTCGCATACAGCACCTTGAGTTGTGACCTTGAACGCTCCTTCATAAGTAGATAACTCCCACACGATAGAAAAGACGTTCAAGAGAAAACGGTCTAAGTTTTACTGCAATTAGTATGCAGCAGAACTTTCAGAACATGCCCAAATAATATACACGTTAATTCGAACGCGTTTTGTACGCAAAGTAGCAATCCGCGGGCAATATAAGGCACTTCGCGATGTCTATCCATGTTCTATACCATGCCAATGTAATTATCATATCTTAGCGTTCGCATAGAGCACCTAGAGTTGTGACTTTGAACGCTCCTTCATAAGTAGATAAGTCCTACACGATAGAAAAGACGTTCAAGAGAAAACTGTCTAAGTTTTACTGCAATTAGTATGCAGCAGAGCTTTCAAAAAGTGCCCATATAATATACACGTTAATTCGAACGCGTTTTGTACGCAATATAGCAATCCGCGGGCTATATAAGGCATTTCGCGATGTCTATCCATGTTCTATACCATGCCATTGTAACTACCATATCTTAGCATTCGCATACAGTACCTAGAGTTGTGATCTTGGACGCTCCTTCATAAGTAGAAAACTCCTACACGATAGAAAAGACGTTCAAGAGAAAACGGTCTTAGTTTTACTGCAATTAGTATGCAGCAGAGCTTTCAAAAAGTGCCCAAATAATATACACGTCACTTCGAACGCGTTTTGTACGCAAAGTAGCAATCCGCGGGCTATATAAGGCACTTCGCGATGTCTATACATGTTCTATACCATGCCAATGTAACTATCATATCTTAGCGTTCGCATAGAGCACCTAGAGTTGTGACCTTGAACGCTCCTTCATAAGTAGATAAATCCTACACTATAGAAAAGACGTTCAAGAGAAAACGGTCTTACTTTTACTGCAATTAGTATGCAGCAGAGCTTTCAAAAAGTGCCCAAATAATATACACGTCAATTCGAACGCGCTTTGTACGCAAAGTAGCAATCCGCGGGCTATATAATGCATTTCGCGATGTCTATCCATGTTCTATACCATGCCAATGTAACTATCATATCTTAGCGTTCGCATAGAGCACCTAGAGTTGTGACCTTGAACGCTCCTTCATAAGTAGATAAATCCTACACTATAGAAAAGACGTTCAAGAGAAAGCGGTCTTACTTTTACTGCAATTAGTATGCAGCAGAGCTTTCAAAAAGTGCCCAAATAATATACACGTCAATTCGAACGCGTTTTGTACGCAAAGTAGCAATCCGCGGGAAATATAAGGTATTTCGCGATGTCTATCCATGTTCTATACCATGCCATTGTAACTACCATATCTTAGCGTTCGCATACAGCACCTAGAGTTGTGAGCTTGAACGCTCCTTCATAAGTAGATAACTCCTACACGATAGAAAAGACGTTCAAGAGAAAACTGTCTAAGTTTTACTGCAATTAGTATGCAGCAGAGCTTTCAAAAAGTGCCCAAATAATATACACGTTAATTCGAACGCGTTTTGTACGCAAAGTAGCAATCCGCGGGCAATATAAGGCACTTCGCGGTGTCTATCCATTTTCTATACCATGCCATTGTAACTACCATATATTAGTGTTCGCATACAGCGCCTAGAGTTGTGACCTTGAACGCTCGTTCATAAGTAGATAACTCCTACACGATAGAAAAGACGTTCAAGAGAAAACGGTCTAAGTTTTACTACAATTAGTATGCAGCAGAGCTTTCAAAAAGTGCCCAAATAATATACACGTTAATTCGAACGCGTTTTGTACGCAAAGTAGCAATCCGCGGGCAATATAAGGCACTTCGCGATGTCCATCCATGTTCTATACCATGCCATTGTAACTACCATATCTTAGCGTTCGCATACAGCAAATAGAGTTGTGACCTTGAACGCTCCATCATAAGTAGATAACTCCCACACCATAGAAAAGACGTTCAAGAGAAAACGGTCTAAGTTTTGCTGCAATTAGTATGCAGCAGAGCTTTAAAAAAGAGCCCAAATAATATATACGTTAATTCGAACGCGTTTTGCACGCAAAGTAGCAATCGGCGGGTTATATAAGGCACTTCGCGATGTCCATCCATGTTCTATACCATGTCAATGTTACTATCATATCTTAGGGTTCGTATAGAGCAATTAGAGCTGTGACCTTGAACGCTCGTTCATAAGTAGATAACTCGTACACGATAGAAAAGACGTTCAAGAGAAAACGGTCTAAGTTTAACTACAATTAGTTTGCAGCAGAGCTTTCAAAAAGTGCCCAAATAATATACACGTCAATTCGAACGCGTTTTGTACGCAAAGTAGCAATCCGCGGTCTATATAAGGCACTTCGCGATGTCTATCCATGTTCCATACTATGCCAATGTAACTATCATATCATAGCGTTCGCATAGAGCACCTAGAGTTGTGACCTTGAACGCTCCTTCATAAGTAGATAACTACTACACGATAGAAAAGACTAACAAGTGAAAATGGAATTAGTTTTACTGAAACTAGCATGCAGCAGAGCTGCCAAATAATGCCCAGATGATATACACGAAAATTCTAATGCGTTTTGTAAACAAAGCAGCAATCCATGGGCTATTGAGGACACTTCGCGATGCCTTTCCATGTTCTACATTATGTCAATGTTACAATCATATCTTAGGGTTCGCATAGAGCACAAAGAGCTGTGACCTTGAACGCTCCTTCATTCGTAGATTACTGCTACACGATAGAAAAGACGTACAAGTGAAAATGGATTTAGTTTTACTGCAATTGGCATGCAGTAGAGCTGCCAAATAATGCCCATATAATATACGCGTTAATTCGAATGCGTTTTGTAAACAAAGCAGCAATCCGTGGGCTATTAATGACACTTCGCGATTCCTATCCATTTTCTATACCATGCCATTGTAACTACCATATCTAAGTGTTCGCATATAGCGCCTAGAGTTGTGACCTTGAACGCTCCTTCATAAGTAGAAAACTCCTACACGATAGAAAAGACGTTCAAGAGAAAACGGTCTTAGTTTTACTGCAATTAGTATGCAGCAGAGCTTTCAAAAAGTGCCCAAATAATATACACGTCACTTCGACCGCGTTTTGTACGCAAAGTAGCAATCCGCGGGCTATATAAGGCACTTCGCGATGTCTATCCATGTTCTATACCATGCCAATGTAACTATCATATCTTAGCGTTCGCATAGAGCACCTAGAGTTGTGACCTTGAACGCTCCTTCATAAGTAGATAAATCCTACACTATAGAAAAGACGTTCAAGAGAAAACGGTCTTACTTTTACTGCAATTAGTATGCAGCAGAGCTTTCAAAAAGTGCCCAAATAATATACACGTCAATTCGAACGCGCTTTGTACGCAAAGTAGCAATCCGCGGGCTATATAATGCATTTCGCGATGTCTATCCATGTTCTATACCATGCCAATGTAACTATCATTTCTTAGCGTTCGCATAGAGCACCTAGAGTTGTGACCTTGAACGCTCCTTCATAAGTAGATAAATCCTACACTATAGAAAAGACGTTCAAGAGAAAACGGTCTTACTTTTACTGCAATTAGTATGCAGCAGAGCTTTCAAAAAGTGCCCAAATAATATACACGTCAATTCGAACGCGTTTTGTACGCAAAGTAGCAATCCGCGGGCTATATAAGGCACTTCGCGATGTCTATCCATGTTCTATACCATGCCAATGTAACTATCATATCTTAGCGTTCGCATAGAGCACCGAGAGTTGTGACCTTGAATGCTCCTTCATAAGCAGATAACTACTACACGATAGAAAAGACATACAAGTGAAAATGGATTTAGTTTTACTGCAATTAGCATGCAGCAGAGCTGCCAAGTAATGCCCAGATAATATACACGTTAATTCGAATGCGTTTTGTAAACAAAGCAGCAATTCGTGGGCTATTAAGGACACTTCGCGATTCTTATCCATTTTCTATACCATGCCATTGTAACTACCATATCTTAGTGTTCGCATACAGCGCCTAGAGTTGTGAGCTTGAACGCTCCTTCATAAGTAGATAAGTCCTACACGATAGAAAAGACGTTCAAGAGAAAACGGTCTAAGTTTTACTGCAACTAGTATGCAGCAGAACTTTCAGAAAATGCCCAAAAAATATACACGTTAATTCGAACGCGTTTTGTACGCAAAGTAGCAATCCGCGGGCAATATAAGTCACTTCGCGATGTCTATCCATGTTCTATACCATGCCAATGTAACTATCATATCTTAGCGTTCGCATAGAGCACCTAGAGTTGTGACCTTGAACGCTCCTTCATAAGTAGATAAATCCTACACTATAGAAAAGACGTTCAAGAGAAAACGGTCTTACTTTTACTGCAATTAGTATGCAGCAGAGCTTTAAAAAAGAGCCCAAATAATATATACGTTAATTCGAACGCGTTTTGTATGCAAAGTAGCAAGCCGTGGGCTATATAAGGCACTTCGCGATGTCCATCCATGTTCTACACCATGTCAATGTTACTATCATATCTTAGGGTTCGCATAGAACAATTAGAGCTGTGACCTTGAACGCTCGTTCATAAGTAGATAACTCCTACACGATAGAAAAGACGTTCAAGAGAAAACGGTCTAAGTTTTACTACAATTAGTATGCAGCAGAGCTTTCAAAAAGTGCCCAAATAATATACACGTCAATTCGAACGCGTTTTGTACGCAAAGTAGCAATCCGCGGTCTATATAAGGCACTTCGCGATGTCTATCCATGTTCTATACCATGCCAATGTAACTAACATATCATAGCGTTCGCATAGAGCACCTAGAGTTGTGACCTTGAACGCTCCTTAATAAGTAGATAACTACTACACGATAGAAAAGACGTACAAGTGAAAATGGAATTAGTTTTACTGAAACTAGCATGCAGAAGAGCTGCCAAATAATGCCCAGATGATATACACGAAAATTCTAATGCGTTTTGTAAACAAAGCAGCAATCCGTGGGCTATTGAAGACACTTCGCGATGCCTTTCCATGTTCTACATTATGTCAATGTTACTATCATATCTTAGGGTTCGCATAGAGCACAAAGAGCTGTGACCTTGAACGCTCCTTCATTCGTAGATTACTGCTACACAATAGAAAAGACGTACAAGTGAAAATGGTTTTAGTTTTACTGCAATTAGCATGCAGTAGAGCTGCCAAATAATGCCCATATAATATACGCGTTAATTCGAATGCGTTTTGTAAACAAAGCAGCAATCCGTGGGCTATTGAGGACACTTCGCGATGCCTATCCATTTTCTATACCATGCCATTGTAACTACCATATCTTAGCGTTCGCATACAGCACCTTGAGTTGTGACCTTGAACGCTCCTTCATAAGTAGATAACTCCCACACGATAGAAATGACGTTCAAGAGAAAACCGTCTAAGTTTTACTGCAATTAGTATGCAGCAGAACTTTCAGAACATGCCCAAATAATATACACGTTAATTCGAACGCGTTTTGTACGCAAAGTAGCAATCCGCGGGCAATATAAGGCACTTCGCGATGTCTATCCATGTTCTATACCATGCCAATGTAACTATCACATCTTGGCGTTCGCATTGAGCACCTAGAGTTGTGACCTTGAACGCTCCTTCATAAGTAGATAACTCCTACACGATAGAAAAGACGTTCAAGAGAAAACGGTCTTAGTTTTACTGCAATTAGTATGCAGCAGAGATTTCAAAAAGTTCCCGAATAATATACACTTCACTTCGAACGCGTTTTGTACGCAAAGTAGCAATCCGCGGGCTATATAAGGCACTTCGCGATGTCTATCCATGTTCTATACCATGCCAATGTAACTATCATATCTTAGCGTTCGCATAGAGCACCTAGAGATGTGACCTTGAACGCTCCTTCATAAGTAGATAACTCCTACACGATAGAAAAGAAGTTCAAGAGAAATCGGTCCAAGTTTTACTGCAACTAGTATGCAGCAGAACGTTCAGAAAATGCCCAAAAAATATACACGTTAATTCGAACGCGTTTTGTACGCAAAGTAGCAATCCGCGGGCTATATAAGGCACTTCGCGATGTCTATCCATGTTCTATACCATGCTAATGTAACTATCATATCTTAGCGTTCGCATAGAGCACCTAGAGTTGTGACCTTGAACGCTCCTTCATAAGTAGATAACTCCTACACGATAGAAAAGACGTTCAAGAGAAAACGGTCTAAGTCTTACTGAAATTAGTATGCAGCAGCGCTGCCTAATAATGCCCAGATGATATACACGAAAATTCGAATGCGTTTTGTAAACAAAGCAGCAATCCGTGGGCTATTGAGGACACTTCGCGATGCCTTTCCATGTTCTACACTATGTCAATGTTACTATCACATCTTAGGGTTCCCATAGAGCACAAAGAGCTGTGACCGTGAACGCTCCTTCATTCGTAGATTACTGCTACACCATAGAAAAGTACAAGTGAAAATGGATTTAGTTTTACTGCAATTAGCATGCAGCAGAGCTGCCAAATAATGCCCAGATATTATACACGTTAATTCGAATGCGTTATGTAAACAAAGCAGCAATCCGTGGGCTATTAAGGACACTACGCGGTGCCTATCCATTTTCTATACCTTGCCATTGTAACTATCATATCTTAGCGTTCGCATAGAGCACCTAGAGTTGTGACCTTGAACACTCCTTCATAAGTAGAAAAATCCTACATGATAGAAAACACGTTCAAGAGAAAACGTTCTAAGTTTTACTGCAATTAGTATGCAGCAGTGCTTTCAAAAAGTGCCCATATAATATACACGTTAATTCGAACGCGTCTTGTACGCAATGTAGCAATCCGCGGGATATATAAGGCATTTCGCGATGTCTATCCATGTTCTATACCATGCCATTGTAACTACCATATTTAGCGTTCGCATACAGTACCTAGAGTTGTGACCTTGAACGCTCCTTCATAAGTAGATAACTCCTACACGATAGAAAAGACGTTGAAGAGAAATCGGTCTAAGTTTTACTGCAATTAGTATGCAGCAGAGCTTTCAAAAAGTGCCCAAATAATATACACGTTAATTCGAACGCGTTTTGTACGCAAAGTAGCAATCCGCGGGCAATATAAGGCACTTCGTGATGTCTATCCATGTTCTATACCATGCCAATGTAACTATCATATCTTAGCGTTCGCATAGAGCACCTAGAGTTGTGACCTTGAACGCTCCTTCATAAGTAGATAACTCCTACACGATAGAAAAGACGTTCAAGAGAAAACGGTCTTAGTTTTACTGCAATTAGTATGCAGCAGAGCTTTCAAAAAGTGCCCGAATAATATACACGTCTCTTCGAACGAGTTTTGTACGCAAAGTAGCAATCCGCGGGCTATATAAGGCACTTCGCGATGTCTATCCATGTTCTATACCATGCCAATGTAACTACCATATCTTAGCGTTTGCATACAGTACCTAGAGTTGTGACCTTGAACGCTCCTTCATAAGTAGATAAGTCCTACACGATAGAAAAGACGTTCAAGGAAAAACGGTCTTAGTTTTACTACAATTAGTATGCAGCAGAGCTTTAAAAAATAGCCCAAATAATATGTACGTTAATTCGAACGCGTTTTGTATGCAAAGTAGCAATCCGTGGGCTATATAAGGCACTTCGCGATGTCCATCCATGTTCTACACCATGTCAATGTTACTATCATATCTTAGAGTTCGCATAGAGCAATTAGAGCTGTGACCTTGAACGCTCCTTCATAAGTAGATAACTACTACACGATAGAAAAGACGTACAAGTGAAAATGGAATTAGTTCTACTGAAACTAGCATGCAGCAGAGCTGCCAAATAATGCCCAGATGATATACACGAAAATTCTAATGCGTTTTGTAAACAAAGCAGCATTCCGTGGGCTATTGAAGACACTTCGCGATGCCTTTCCATGTTCTACATTATGTCAATGTTCGCATAGAGCACAAAGAGCTGTGACCTTGAACGCTCCTTCATTCGTAGATTACTGCTACACGATAGAAAAGACGTACAAGTGAAAATGGATTTAGTTTTACTGCAATTAGCATGCAGTAGAGCTGCCAAATAATGCCCATATAATATACGCGTTAATTCGAATGCGTTTTGTAAACAAAGCAGCAATCCGTGGGCTATTAAGGACACTTCGCGATGCCTATCCATTTTCTATACCATGCCATTGTAACTACCATATCTTAGCGTTCGCATACAGCACCTTGAGTTGTGACCTTGAACGCTCCTTCATATGTAGATAACTCCCACACGATAGAAAAGACGTTCAAGAGAAAACGGTCTAAGTTTTACTGCAATTAGTATGCAGCAGAACTTTCAGAACATGCCCAAATAATATACACGTTAATTCGAACGCGTTTTGTACGCAAAGTAGCAATCCGCGGGCAATATAAGGCACTTCGCGATGTGTATCCATGTTCTATACCATGCCAATGTAACTATCATATCTTAGCGTTCGCATAGAGCACCTAGAGATGTGACCTTGAACGCTCCTTCATAAGTAGATAACTCCTACACGATAGAAAAGACGTTCAAGAGAAAACGGTCTTAGTTTTACTGCAATTAGTATGCAGCAGAGCTTTCAAAAAGTGCCCGAATAATATACACGTCACTTCGAACGAGTTTTGTACGAACAGTAGCAATCCGCGGGCTATATAAGGCACTTCGCGATGTCTATCCATGTTCTATACCATGCCAATGTAACTATCATATCTTAGCGTTCGCATAGAGCACCTAGAGTTGTGACCTTGAACGCTCCTTCATAAGTAGATAACTCCTACACGGTAGAAAAGACGTTCAAGAGAAAACGGTCTAAGATGTACTGCAATTAATATGCAGCAGCGCTGCCTAATAATGCCCAGATGATATACACGAAAATTCGAATGCGTTTTGTAAACAATGCAGCAATCTGTGGGCTATTGAGGACACTTCGCGATGCCTTTCCATGTTCTACACTATGTCAATGTTACTATCATATCTTAGGGTTCGCATAGAGCACAAAGAGCTGTGACCTTGATCGCTCCTTCATTCGTAGATTACTGCTACACGATAGAAAAGACGTACAAGTGAAAATGGATTTAGTTTTACTGCAATTAGCATGCAGCAGAGCTGCCAAATAATGCCCAGATAATATACACGTTAATTCGAATGCGTTATGTAAACAAAGCAGCAATCCGTGGGCTATTAAGGACACACTTCGCGATGCCTATCCATTTTCTATACAATGCCATTGTAACTACCATATCTTAGCGTTCGCATACAGCACCTTGAGTTGTGACCTTGAACGCTCCTTCATAAGTAGATAACTCCCACACGATAGAAAAGACGTTCAAGAGAAAACGGTCTAAGTTTTACTGCAATTAGTATGCAGCAGAACTTTCAGAACATGCCCAAATAATATACACGTTAATTCGAACGCGTTTTGTACGCAAAGTAGCAATCCGCGGGCAATATAAGGCACTTCGCGATGTCTATCCATGTTCTATACCATGCCAATGTAATTATCATATCTTAGCGTTCGCATAGAGCACCTAGAGTTGTGACTTTGAACGCTCCTTCATAAGTAGATAAGTCCTACACGATAGAAAAGACGTTCAAGAGAAAACTGTCTAAGTTTTACTGCAATTAGTATGCAGCAGAGCTTTCAAAAAGTGCCCATATAATATACACGTTAATTCGAACGCGTTTTGTACGCAATATAGCAATCCGCGGGCTATATAAGGCATTTCGCGATGTCTATCCATGTTCTATACCATGCCATTGTAACTACCATATCTTAGCATTCGCATACAGTACCTAGAGTTGTGATCTTGAACGCTCCTTCATAAGTAGATAACTACTACACGATAGAAAAGACGTACAAGTGAAAATGGAATTAGTTTTACTGAAACTAGCATGCAGCAGAGCTGCCAAATAATGCCCAGATGATATACACGAAAATTCTAATGCGTTTTGTAAACAAAGCAGCAATCCGTGGGCTATTGAGGACACTTCGCGATGCCTTTCCATGTTCTACATTATGTTAATGTTACTATCATATCTTAGGGTTCGCATAGAGCACAAAGAGCTGTGACCTTGAACGCTCCTTCATTCGTAGATTACTGCTACACGATAGAAAAGACGTACAAGTGAAAATGGATTTAGTTTTACTGCAATTAGCATGCAGTAGAGCTGCCAAATAATGCCCATATAATATACGCGTTAATTCGAATGCGTTTTGTAAACAAAGCAGCAATCCGTGGGCTATTAAGGACACTTCGCGATGCCTATCCATTTTCTATACCATGCCATTGTAACTACCATATCTTAGCGTTCGCATACAGCACCTTGAGTTGTGACCTTGAACGCTCCTTCATAAGTAGATAACTCCCACACGATAGAAAAGACGTTCAAGAGAAAACGGTCTAAGTTTTAGTGCAATTAGTATGCAGCAGTGCTTTCAAAAAGTGCCCATATAATATACACGTTTATTCGAACGCGTTTTGTACGCAATGTAGCAATCCGCGGGCTATATAAGGCATTTCGCGATGTCTATCCATGTTCTATACCATGCCATTGTAACTACCATATCTTAGCGTTCGCATACAGCAAATAGAGTTGTGACCTTGAACGCTCCTTCATAAGTAGATAACTCCCACACCATAGAAAAGACGTTCAAGAGAAAACGGTCTAAGTTTTGCTGCAATTAGTATGCAGCAGAGCTTTAAAAAAGAGCCCAAATAATATATACGTTAATTCGAACGCGTTTTGCACGCAAAGTAGCAATCGGCGGGTTATATAAGGCACTTCGCGATGTCCATCCATGTTCTATACCATGTCAATGTTACTATCATATCTTAGGGTTCGCATAGAGCACCTAGACTTGTGACCTTGAACGCTCCTTCATGAGTAGATAAATCCTACACGATAGAAAAGACGTTCAAAAGAAAACGGTCTTAGTTTTACTGCAATTAGTATGCAGCAGAGCTTTCAAAAAGTGCCCAAATAATATACACGTCAATTCGAACGCGTTTTGTACGCAAAGTAGCAATCCGCGGGCTATATAAGGCACTTCGCGATGTCTATCCATGTTCTATACCATGCCAATGTGACTACCATATCTTAGGGTTCGCATAGAGCACCTAGAGTTGTGACCTTGAACGCTCCTTCATAAGTAGATAACTCCTACACGATAGAAAAGACGTTCAAGAGAAAACGGTCTAAGTTTTACTGCAATTAGTATGCAGCAGCGCTGCCTAATAATGACCAGATGATATACACGAAAATTCGAATGCGTTTTGTAAACAAAGCAGCAATCCGTGGGCTACTGAGGACACTTCGCGATGCCTTTCCATGTTCTACACTATGTCAATGTTACTATCATATCTTAGGGTTCGCATAGAGCACAAAGAGCTGTGACCTTGAACGCTCCTTCATTCGTAGATTACTGCTACACGATAGAAAAGACGTACAAGTGAAAATGGATTTAGTTTTACTGCAATTAGCATGCAGCAGAGCTGCCAAATAATGCCCAGATAATATACACATTAATTCGAATGCGTTATGTAAACAAAGCAGCAATCCGTGGGCTATTAAGGACACTACGCGGTGCCTATCCATTTTCTATACCATGCCATTGTAACTATCATATCTTAGCGTTCGCATAGAGCACCTAGAGTTGTGACCTTGAACGCTCCTTCATAAGTAGATAACTCCTACACGATATAAAAGACGTTCAAGAGAAAACTGTCTAAGTTTTACTGCATTTAGTATGCAGCAGAGCTTTCAAAAAGTGCCCAAATAATATACACGTTAATTCGAACGCGTTTTGTACGCAAAGCAGCAATCCGCGGGCAATATAAGGCACTTCGCGGTGTCTATCCATTTTCTATACCATGCCATTGTAACTACCATATCTTAGTGTTCGCATACAGCGCCTAGAGTTGTGACCTTGAACGCTCCTTCATAAGTAGAAAACTCCTACATGATAGAAAAGACGTTCAAGAGAAAACGTTCTAAGTTTTACTGCAATTAGTATGCAGCAGTGCTTTCAAAAAGTGCCCATATAATATACACGTTAATTCGAATGCGTTTGTACGCAATGTAGCAATCCGCGGGCTATATAAGGCATTTCGCGATGTCTATCCATGTTCTATACCATGCCATTGTAACTACCATATCTTAGCGTTCGCATACAGTACCTAGAGTTGTGACCTTGAACGCTCCTTCATAAGTAGATAACTCCTACACGATAGAAAAGACGTTCAAGAGAAAACGGTCTAAGTTTTACTGCAATTAGTATGCAGCAGAGCTTTCAAAAAGTGCTCAAATAATATACACGTTAATTCGAATGCGTTTTGTACACAAAGTAGCAATCCGCGGGCTATATAAGGCACTTCGCGATGTCTATCCATTTTCTATATCATGCCATTGCAACTACCATATCTTAGCGATCGCATACAGCAAATAGAGATGTGACCTTGAACGCTCATTCATAAGTAGAGAACTCCTACACGATAGAAAATACGTTCAAGAGAAAACGGTCTAAGTTTTACTGCAATTAGTATGCAGCAGAGCTTTCAAAAAGTGCCCAAATAATATACACGTTAATTCGAACGCGTTTTGTACGCAAAGTAGCAATCCGCGGGCAATATAAGGCACTTCGCGATGTCTATCCATGTTCTATACCATGCCAATGTAACTATCATATCTTCGCGTTCGCATAGAGCACCTAGAGATGTGACCTTGAACGCTCCTTCATAAGTAGATAACTCCTACACGATAGAAAAGACGTTCAAGAGAAAACGGTCTAAGTTTTACTGCAACTAGTATGTAGCAGAACTTTCAGAAAATGCCCAAAAAATATACACGTTAATTCGAACGCGTTTTGTACGCAAAGTAGCAATCCGCGGGCAATATAAGGCACTTCGCGATGTCTATCCATGTTCTATACCATGCCAATGTAACTATCATATCTTAGCGTTCGCATAGAGCACCTAGAGTTGTGACCTTGAACGATCCTTCATAAGTAGATAAATCCTACACGATAGAAAACACGTTCAAAAGAAAGCGGTCTTAGTTTTACTGCAATTAGTATGCAGCAGAGCTTTCAAAAAGTGCCCAAATAATATACACGTCAATTAGAACGCGTTTTGTACGCAAAGTAGCAATCCGCGGGCTATATAAGGCACTTCGCGATGTCTATCCATGTTCTATACCATGCCAATGTAACTATCATATCTTAGCGTTCGCATAGAGCACCTAGAGTTGTGACCTTGAACGCTCCTTCATAAGTAGATAATTCCTACACGATAGAAAAGACGTTCAAGAGAAAACGGTCTAAGTTTTACTGCAATTAGTATGCAGCAGCGCTGCCTAATAATGCCCAGATGATATACACGAAAATTCGAATGCGTTTTGTAAACAATGCAGCAATCCGTGGGCTATTGAAGACACTTCGCGAGGCCTCTCCATGTTCTACACTATGTCAATGTTACTATCATATCTTAGGGTTCGCATAGAGCACAAAGAGCTGTGACCTTGAACGCTCCTTCATTCGTATATTACTGCTACACGATAGAAAAGACGTACAAGTGAAAATGGATTTAGTTTTACTGCAATTAGCATGCAGTAGAGCTGCCAAATAATGCCCATATAATATACGCGTTAATTCGAATGCGTTTTGTAAACAAAGCAGCAATCCGTGGGCTATTAAGGACACTTCGCGATGCCTATCCATTTTCTATACCATGCCATTGTAACTACCATATCTTAGCGTTCGCATACAGCACCTTGAGTTGTGACCTTGAACGCTCCTTCATAAGTAGATAACTCCCACACGATAGAAAAGACGTTCAAGAGAAAGCGGTCTAAGTTTTACTGCAATTAGTATGCAGCAGAACTTTCAAAAAGTGCCCAAATAATATACACGTTAATTCGAATGCGTTTTGTATGCAAAGTAGCAATCCGCGGGCTATATAAGGCATCTAGCGATGTCTATCCATGTTCTATACCATGCCATTGTAACTATCATATCTTAGCGTTCGCATATAGCACCTAGAGTTGTGACCTTGAACGCTCCTTCATAAGTAGATAACTCCTACACGATAGAAAAGACGTTCAAGGGAAAGCGGTCTAAGTTTTACTACAATTAGTATGCAGCAGAGCTTTCAAAAAGTGCCCAAATAATATACACGTCAATTCGAACGCGTTTTGTACGCAAAGTAGCAATCCGCGGGCTATATAAGGCACTTCGCGATGTCTATCCATGTTCTATACCATGCCAATGTAACTATCATATCTTAGCGTTCGCATAGAGCACCGAGAGTTGTGACCTTGAATGCTCCTTCATAAGCAGATAACTACTACACGATAGAAAAGACATACAAGTGAAAATGGATTTAGTTTTACTGCAATTAGCATGCAGCAGAGCTGCCAAGTAATGCCCAGATAATATACACGTTAATTCGAATGCGTTTTGTAAACAAAGCAGCAATTCGTGGGCTATTAAGGACACTTCGCGATTCTTATCCATTTTCTATACCATGCCATTGTAACTACCATATCTTAGTGTTCGCATACAGCGCCTAGAGTTGTGACCTTGAACGCTCCTTCATAAGTAGATAAGTCCTACACGATAGAAAAGACTTTCAAGAGAAAACGGTCTAAGTTTTACTGCAACTAGTATGCAGCAGAACTTTCAGAAAATGCCCAAAAAATATACACGTTAATTCGAACGCGTTTTGTACGCAAAGTAGCAATCCGCGGGCAATATAAGTCACTTCGCGATGTCTATCCATGTTCTATACCATGCCAATGTAACTATCATATCTTAGCGTTCGCATAGAGCACCTAGAGTTGTGACCTTGAACGCTCCTTCATAAGTAGATAAATCGTACACTATAGAAAAGACGTTCAAGAGAAAACGGTCTTACTTTTACTGCAATTAGTATGCAGCAGAGCTTTAAAAAAGAGCCCATATAATATATACGTTAATTCGAACGCGTTTTGTACGCAAAGTAGCAATCCGCGGTCTATATAAGGCACTTCGCGATGTCTATCCATGTTCTATACCATGCCAATGTAACTAACATATCATAGCGTTCGCATAGAGCACCTAGAGTTGTGACCTTGAACGCTCCTTCATAAGTAGATAACTACTACACGATAGAAAAGACGTACAAGTGAAAATGGAATTAGTTTTACTGAAACTAGCATGCAGAAGAGCTGCCAAATAATGCCCAGATGATATACACGAAAATTCTAATGCGTTTTGTAAACAAAGCAGCAATCCGTGGGCTATTGAAGACACTTCGCGATGCCTTTCCATGTTCTACATTATGTCAATGTTACTATCATATCTTAGGGTTCGCATAGAGCACAAAGAGCTGTGACCTTGAACGCTCCTTCATTTGTAGATTACTGCTACACGATAGAAAAGACGTACAAGTGAAAATGGATTTAGTTTTACTGCAATTAGCATGCAGTAGAGCTGCCAAATAATGCCCATATAATATACGCGTTAATTCGAATGCGTTTTGTAAACAAAGCAGCAATCCGTGGGCTATTGAGGACACTTCGCGATGCCTATCCATTTTCTATACCATGCCATTGTAACTACCATATCTTAGCGTTCGCATACAGCACCTTGAGTTGTGACCTTGAACGCTCCTTCATAAGTAGATAACTCCCACACGATAGAAATGACGTTCAAGAGAAAACCGTCTAAGTTTTACTGCAATTAGTATGCAGCAGAACTTTCAGAACATGCCCAAATAATATACACGTTAATTCGAACGCGTTTTGTACGCAAAGTAGCAATCCGCGGGCAATATAAGGCACTTCGCGATGTCTATCCATGTTCTATACCATGCCAATGTAACTATCACATCTTGGCGTTCGCATAGAGCACCTAGAGTTGTGACCTTGAACGCTCCTTCATAAGTAGATAACTCCTACACGATAGAAAAGACGTTCAAGAGAAAACGGTCTTAGTTTTACTGCAATTAGTATGCAGCAGAGATTTCAAAAAGTTCCCGAATAATATACACTTCACTTCGAACGCGTTTTGTACGCAAAGTAGCAATCCGCGGGCTATATAAGGCACTTCGCGATGTCTATCCATGTTCTATACCATGCCAATGTAACTATCATATCTTAGCGTTCGCATAGAGCACCTAGAGATGTGACCTTGAAAGCTCCTTCATAAGTAGATAACTCCTACACGATAGAAAAGAAGTTCAAGAGAAATCGGTCCAAGTTTTACTGCAACTAGTATGCAGCAGAACGTTCAGAAAATGCCCAAAAAATATACACGTTAATTCGAACGCGTTTTGTACGCAAAGTAGCAATCCGCGGGCTATATAAGGCACTTCGCGATGTCTATCCATGTTCTATACCATGCCAATGTAACTATCATATCTTAGCGTTCGCATAGAGCACCTAGAGTTGTGACCTTGAACGCTCCTTCATAAGTAGATAACTCCTACACGATAGAAAACACGTTCAAGAGAAAACGTTCTAAGTTTTACTGCAATTAGTATGCAGCAGTGCTTTCAAAAAGTGCCCATATAATATACACGTTAATTCGAACGCGTCTTGTACGCAATGTAGCAATGCGCGGGATATATAAGGCATTTCGCGATGTCTATCCATGTTCTATACCATGCCATTGTAACTACCATATTTAGCGTTCGCATACAGTACCTAGAGTTGTGACCTTGAACGCTCCTTCATAAGTAGATAACTCCTACACGATAGAAAAGACGTTCAAGGGAAAACGGTCTTAGTTTTATTACAATTAGTATGCAGCAGAGCTTTAAAAAAGAGCCCAAATAATATATACGTTAATTCGAACGCGTTTTGTATGCAAAGTAGCAATCCGTGGGCTATATAAGGCACTTCGCGATGTCCATCCATGTTCTACACCATGTCAATGTTACTATCATATCTTAGGGTTCGCATAGAGCAATTAGAGCTGTGACCTTGAACGTTCCTTCATAAGTAGAAAACTCCTACACGATAGAAAAGAAGTTGAAGAGAAATCGGTCTAAGTTTTACTGCAATTAGTATGCAGCAGAGCTTTCAAAAAGTGCCCAAATAATATACACGTTAATTCGAACGCGTTTTGTACGCAAAGTAGCAATCCGCGGGCAATATAAGGCACTTCGTGATGTCTATCCATGTTCTATACCATGCCAATGTAACTATCATATCTTAGCGTTCGCATAGAGCACCTAGAGTTGTGACCTTGAACGCTCCTTCATAAGTAGATAACTCCTACACGATAGAAAAGACGTTCAAGAGAAAACGGTCTTAGTTTTACTGCAATTAGTATGCAGCAGAGCTTTCAAAAAGTGCCCGAATAATATACACGTCTCTTCGAACGAGTTTTGTACGCAAAGTAGCAATCCGCGGGCTATATAAGGCACTTCGCGATGTCTATCCATGTTCTATACCATGCCAATGTAACTACCATATCTTAGCGTTTGCATACAGTACCTAGAGTTGTGACCTTGAACGCTCCTTCATAAGTAGATAAGTTCTACACGATAGAAAAGACGTTCAAGGAAAAACGGTCTTAGTTTTACTACAATTAGTATGCAGCAGAGCTTTAAAAAATAGCCCAAATAATATGTACGTTAATTCGAACGCGTTTTGTATGCAAAGTAGCAATCCGTGGGCTATATAAGGCACTTCGCGATGTCCATCCATGTTCTACACCATGTGAATGTTACTATCATATCTTAGAGTTCGCATAGAGCAATTAGAGCTGTGACCTTGAACGCTCCTTCATAAGTAGATAACTACTACACGATAGAAAAGACGTACAAGTGAAAATGGAATTAGTTCTACTGAAACTAGCATGCAGCAGAGCTGCCAAATAATGCCCAGATGATATACACGAAAATTCTAATGCGTTTTGTAAACAAAGCAGCATTCCGTGGGCTATTGAAGACACTTCGCGATGCCTTTCCATGTTCTACATTATGTCAATGTTACTATCATATCTTAGGGTTCGCATAGAGCACAAAGAGCTGTGACCTTGAACGCTCCTTCATTCGTAGATTACTGCTACACGATAGAAAAGACGTACAAGTGAAAATGGATTTAGTTTTACTGCAATTAGCATGCAGTAGAGCTGCCAAATAATGCCCATATAATATACGCGTTAATTCGAATGCGTTTTGTAAACAAAGCAGCAATCCGTGGGCTATTAAGGACACTTCGCGATGCCTATCCATTTTCTATACCATGCCATTGTAACTACCATATCTTAGCGTTCGCATACAGCACCTTGAGTTGTGACCTTGAACGCTCCTTCATATGTAGATAACTCCCACACGATAGAAAAGACGTTCAACAGAAAACGGTCTAAGTTTTACTGCAATTAGTATGCAGCAGAACTTTCAGAACATGCCCAAATAATATACACGTTAATTCGAACGCGTTTTGTACGCAAAGTAGCAATCCGCGGGCAATATAAGTCACTTCGCGATGTGTATCCATGTTCTATACCATGCCAATGTAACTATCATATCTTAGCGTTCGCATAGAGCACCTAGAGATGTGACCTTGAACGCTCCTTCATAAGTAGATAACTCCTACACGATAGAAAAGACGTTCAAGAGAAAACGGTCTTAGTTTTACTGCAATTAGTATGCAGCAGAGCTTTCAAAAAGTGCCCGAATAATATACACGTCACTTCGAACGAGTTTTGTACGCACAGTAGCAATCCGCGGGCTATATAAGGCACTTCGCGATGTCTATCCATGTTCTATACCATGCCATTGTAACTACCATATCTTAGCATTCGCATACAGTACCTAGAGTTGTGATATTGAACGCTCCTTCATAAGTAGATAACTACTACACGATAGAAAAGACGTACAAGTGAAAATGGAATTAGTTTTACTGAAACTAGCATGCAGCAGAGCTGCCAAATAATGCCCAGATGATATACACGAAAATTCTAATGCGTTTTGTAAACAAAGCAGTAATCCGTGGGCTATTGAGGACACTTCGCGATGCCTTTCCATGTTCTACATAATGTCAATGTTACTATCATATCTTAGGGTTCGCATAGAGCACAAAGAGCTGTGACCTTGAACGCTCCTTCACTCGTAGATTACTGCTACACGATAGAAAAGACGTACAAGTGAAAATGGATTTAGTTTTACTGCAATTAGCATGCAGTAGAGCTGCCAAATAATGCCCATATAATATACGCGTTAATTCGAATGCGTTTTGTAAACAAAGCAGCAATCCGTATTTTCTATACCATGCCATTGTAACTACCATATCTTAGCGTTCGCATACAGCACCTTGAGTTGTGACCTTGAACGCTCCTTCATAAGTAGATAACTCCCACACGATAGAAAAGACGTTCAAGAAAAAACGGTCTAAGTTTTACTGCAATTAGTATGCAGCAGAACTTTCAGAACATGCCCAAATAATATACACGTTATTTCGAACGCGTTTTGTACGCAAAGTAGCAATCCGTGGGCTATATAAGGCACTTCGCGATGTCCATCCATGTTCTACACCATGTCAATGTTACTATCATATCTTAGGGTTCGCATAGAACAATTAGAGCTGTGACCTTGAACGCTCGTTCATAAGTAGATAACTCCTACACGATAGAAAAGACGTTCAAGAGAAAACGGTCTAAGTTTTACTACAATTAGTATGCAGCAGAGCTTTCAAAAAGTGCCCAAATAATATACACGTCAATTCGAACGCGTTTTGTACGCAAAGTAGCAATCCGCGGTCTATATAAGGCACTTCGCGATGTCTATCCATGTTCTATACCATGCCAATGTAACTAACATATCATAGCGTTCGCATAGAGCACCTAGAGTTGTGACCTTGAACGCTCCTTCATAAGTAGATAACTACTACACGATAGAAAAGACGTACAAGTGAAAATGGAATTAGTTTTACTGAAACTAGCATGCAGCAGAGCTGCCAAATAATGCCCAGATGATATACACGAAAATTCTAATGCGTTTTGTAAACAAAGCAGCAATCCGTGGGCTATTAAGGACACTACGCGATGCCTATCCATTTTCTATACCATGCCATTGTAACTATCATATCTTAGCGTTCGCATAGAGCACCTAGACTTGTGACCTTGAACGCTCCTTCATGAGTAGATAAATTCCACACGATAGAAAAGACGTTCAAAAGAAAACGGTCTTAGTTTTACTGCAATTAGTATGCAGCAGAGCTTTCAAAAAGTGCCCAAATAATATACACGTCAATTAGAACGCGTTTTGTACGCAAAGTAGCAATCCGCGGGCTATATAAGGCACTTCGCGATGTCTATCCATGTTCTATACCATGCCAATGTAACTATCATATCTTAGCGTTCGCATAGAGCACCTAGAGTTGTGACCTTGAACGCTCCTTCATAAGTAGATAACTCCTACACGATAGAAAAGACGTTCAAGAGAAAACGGTCTAAGTTTTACTGCAATTAGTATGCAGCAGCGCTGCCTAATAATGCCCAGATGATATACACGAAAATTCGAATGCGTTTTGTAAACAATGCAGCAATCCGTGGGCTATTGAAGACACTTCGCGAGGCTTTTCCATGTTCTACACTATGTCAATGTTACTATCATATCTTAGGGTTCGCATAGAGCACAAAGAGCTGTGACCTTGCACGCTCCTTCATTCGTATATTACTGCTACACGATAGAAAAGACGTACAAGTGAAAATGGATTTAGTTTTACTGCAATTAGCATGCAGTAGAGCTGCCAAATAATGCCCATATAATATACGCGTTAATTCGAATGCGTTTTGTAAACAAAGCAGCAATCCGTGGGCTATTAAGGACACTTCGCGATGCCTATCCATTTTCTATACCATGCCATTGTTACTACCATATCTTAGCGTTCGCATACAGCACCTTGAGTTGTGACCTTGAACGCTCCTTCATAAGTAGATAACTCCCACACGATAGAAAAGACGTTCAAGAGAAAGCGGTCTAAGTTTTACTGCAATTAGTATGCAGCAGAACTTTCAAAAAGTGCCCAAATAATATACACGTTAATTCGAATGCGTTTTGTATGCAAAGTAGCAATCCGCGGGCTATATAAGGCATCTAGCGATGTCTATCCATGTTCTATACCATGCCATTGTAACTATCATATCTTAGCGTTCGCATATAGCACCTAGAGTTGTGACCTTGAACGCTCCTTCATAAGTAGATAACTCCTACACGATAGAAAAGACGTTCAAGGGAAAGCGGTCTAAGTTTTACTACAATTAGTATGCAGCAGAGCTTTCAAAAAGTGCCCAAATAATATACAGGTCAATTCGAACGCGTTTTGTACGCAAAGTAGCAATCCGCAGTCTATATAAGGCACTTCGCGATGTCTATCCATGATCTATACCATGCCAATGTAACTATCATATCTTAGCGTTCGCATAGAGCACCTAGAGTTGTGACCTTGAAAGCTCCTTCATAAGTAGATAACTACTACACGATAGAAAAGACGTACAAGTGAAAACGGATTTAGTTTTACTGCAATTAGCATGCAGCAGAGCTGCCAAGTAATGCCCAGATAATATACACGTTAATTCGAATGCGTTTTGTAAACAAAGCAGCAATCCGTGGGCTATTAAGGACACTTCGCGATGCTTATCCATTTTCTATACCAAGCCATTGTAACTACCATATCTTAGTGTTCGCATACAGCGCCTATAGTTGTGACCCTGAACGCTCCTTCATAAGTAGATAAGTCCTACACGATAGAAAAGACGTTCAAGAGAAAACGGTCTAAGTTTTACTACAGTTAGTATGCAGCAGAGCTATAAAAAAGAGCCCAAATAATATATACGTTAATTCGAACGCGTTTTGTACGCAAAGTAGCAATCCGTGGGCTATATAAGGCACTTCGCGGTGTCCATCCATGTTCTATATCATGCCATTGTAACTACCATATCTTAGCGTTCGCATACAGCAAATAGAGTTGTGACCTTGAACGCTCCTTCATAAGTAGATAACTCCCACACCATAGAAAAGACGTTCAAGAGAAAACGGTCTAAGTTTTGCTGCAATTAGTATGCAGCAGAGCTTTAAAAAAGAGCCCAAATAATATATACGTTAATTCGAACGCGTTTTGCACGCAAAGTAGCAATCCGCGGTCTATATAAGGCACTTCGCGATGTCTATCCATGTTCTATACCATACCAATGTAACTATCATATCATAGCGTTCGCATAGAGCACCTAGAGTTGTGACCTTGAACGCTCTTTCATAAGTAGATTACTACTACACGAAAGAAAAGACGTACAAGTGAAAATGGAATTAGTTTTACTGATACTAGCATGCAGCAGAGCTGCCAAATAATGCCCAGATGATATACACGAAAATTCTAATGCGTTTTGTAAACAAAGCAGCAATCCGTGGGCTATTGAGGACACTTCGCGATGCCTTTCCATGTTCTACATTATGTCAATGTTACTATCATATCTTAGGGTTCGCATAGAGCACAAATAGCTGTGACCTTGAACGCTCCTTCATTCGTAGATTACTGCTACACGATAGAAAAGACGTACAAGTGAAAATGGATTTAGTTTTACTGCAATTAGCATGCAGTAGAGCTGCCAAATAATGCCCATATAATATACGCGTTAATTTGAATGCGTTTTGTAAACAAAGCAGCAATCCGTGGGCTATTAAGGACACTTCGCGATGCCTATCCATTTTCTATACCATGCCATTGTAACTACCATATCTTAGGGTTCGCATATAGCGCCTAGAGTTGTGACCTTGAACGTTCCTTCATAAGTAGAAAACTCCTACACGATAGAAAAGACGTTCAAGAGAAAACGGTCTAAGTTTTACTGCAATTAGTATGCAGCAGTGCTTTCAAAAAGTGCCCATTTAATGTACACGTTAATTCGAACGCGTTTTGTACGCAATGTAGCAATCCGCGGGGAATATAAGGTATTTCGCGATGTCTATCCATGTTCTATACCATGCCATTGTAACTACCATATCTTAGCGTTCGCATACAGCACCTAGAGTTGTGAGCTTGAACGCTCCTTCATAAGTAGATAACTCCTACACGATAGAAAAGACGTTCAAGAGAAAACTGTCTAAGTTTTACTGCAATTAGTATGCAGCAGAGCTTTCAAAAAGTGCCCAAATAATATACACGTTAATTCGAACGCGTTTTGTACGCAAAGTAGCAATCCGCGGGCAATATAAGGCACTTCGCGGTGTCTATCCATTTTCTATACCATGCCATTGTAACTACCATATATTAGTGTTCGCATACAGCGCCTAGAGTTGTGACCTTGAACGCTAGTTCATAAGTAGATAACTCCTACACGATAGAAAAGACGTTCAAGAGAAAACGGTCTAAGTTTTCCTGCAATTAGTGTGCAGCAGAGCTTTAAAAAAGAGCCCAAATAATATATACGTTAATTCGAACGCGTTTTGCACGCAAAGTAGCAATCGGCGGGTTATATAAGGCACTTCGCGATGTCCATCCATGTTCTATACCATGTCAATGTTACTATCATATCTTAGGGTTCGCATAGAGCAATTAGAGCTGTGACCTTGAACGCTCCTTCATAAGTAGATAACTCCCACACCATAGAAAAGACGTTCAAGAGAAAACGGTCTAAGTTTAACTACAATTAGTTTGCAGCAGAGCTTTCAAAAAGTGCCCAAATAATAAACACGTCAATTCGAACGCGTTTTGTACGCAAAGTAGCAATCCGCGGTCTATATAAGGCACTTCGCGATGTCTATCCATGTTCTATACCATGCCAATGTAACTATCATATCATAGCGTTCGCATAGAGCACCTAGAGTTGTGACCTTGAACGCTCCTTCATAAGTAGATAACTACTACACGATAGAAAAGACGTACAAGTGAAAATGGAATTAGTTTTACTGAAACTAGCATGCAGCAGAGCTGCCAAATAATGCCCAGATGATATACACGAAAATTCTAATGCGTTTTGTAAACAAAGCAGCAATCCATGGGCTATTGAGGACACTTCGCGATGCCTTTCCATGTTCTACATTATGTCAATGTTACAATCATATCTTAGGGTTCGCATAGAGCACAAAGAGCTGTGACCTTGAACGCTCCTTCATTCGTAGATTACTGCTACACGATAGAAAAGACGTACAAGTGAAAATGGATTTAGTTTTACTGCAATTGGCATGCAGTAGAGCTGCCAAATAATGCCCATATAATATACGCGTTAATTCGAATGCGTTTTGTAAACAAAGCAGCAATCCGTGGGCTATTAATGACACTTCGCGATTCCTATCCATTTTCTATACCATGCCATTGTAACTACCATATCTAAGTGTTCGCATATAGCGCCTAGAGTTGTGACCTTGAACGCTCCTTCATAAGTAGAAAACTCCTACACGATAGAAAAGACGTTCAAGAGAAAACGGTCTTAGTTTTACTGCAATTAGTATGCAGCAGAGCTTTCAAAAAGTGCCCAAATAATATACACGTCACTTCGAACGCGTTTTGTATGCAAAGTAGCAATCCGCGGGCTATATAAGGCACTTCGCGATGTCTATCCATGTTCTATACCATGCCAATGTAACTATCATATCTTAGCGTTCGCATAGAGCACCTAGAGTTGTGACCTTGAACGCTCCTTCATAAGTAGATAACTCCTACACGATAGAAAAGACGTTCAAGAGAAAACGGTCTTACTTTTACTGCAATTAGTATGCAACAGAGCTTTCAAAAAGTGCCCAAATAATATACACGTCAATTCGAACGCGCTTTGTACGCAAAGTAGCAATCCGCGGGCTATATAAGGCATTTCGCGATGTCTATCCATGTTCTATACCATGCCAATGAAACTATCATATCTTAGCGTTCGCATAGAGCACCTAGAGTTGTGACTTTGAACGCTCCCTCATAAGTAGATAAATCCTACACTATAGAAAAGACGTTCAAGAGAAAACGGTCTTACTTTTACTGCAATTAGTATGCAGCAGAGCTTTCAAAAAGTGCCCAAATAATATACACGTTAATTCGAACGCGTTTTGTACGCAATGTAGCAATCCGCGGGCTATATAAGGCATTTCGCGATGTCTGTCCATGTTCTATACCATGCCATTGTAACTACCATATCTTAGCGTTCGCATACAGTACCTAAAGTTGTGACCTTGAACGCTCCTTCATATGTAGATAACTCCTACACGATAGAAAAGACGTTCAAGGGAAAACGGTCTTAGTTTTACTACAATTAGTATGCAGCAGAGCTTTAAAAAAGAGCCCAAATAATATATACGTTAATTCGAACGCTTTTTGTATGCAAAGTAGCAATCCGTGGGCTATATAAGGCACTTCGCGATGTCCATCCATGTTCTACACCATGTCAATGTTACTATCATATTTTAGGGTTCGCATAGAACAATTAGAGCTGTGACCTTGAACGCTCGTTCATAAGTAGATAACTCCTACACGATAGAAAAGACGTTGAAGAGAAATCGGTCTAAGTTTTACTGCAATTAGTATGCAGCAGAGCTTTCAAAAAGTGCCCAAATAATATACACGTTAATTCGAACGCGTTTTGTACGCAATGTAGCAATCCGCGGGCTATATAAGGCATTTCGCGATGTCTGTCCATGTTCTATACCATGCCATTGTAACTACCATATCTTAGCGTTCGCATACAGTACCTAAAGTTGTGACCTTGAACGCTCCTTCATATGTAGATAACTCCTACACGATAGAAAAGACGTTCAAGGGAAAACGGTCTTAGTTTTACTACAATTAGTATGCAGCAGAGCTTTAAAAAAGAGCCCAAATAATATATACGTTAATTCGAACGCTTTTTGTATGCAAAGTAGCAATCCGTGGGCTATATAAGGCACTTCGCGATGTCCATCCATGTTCTACACCATGTCAATGTTACTATCATATTTTAGGGTTCGCATAGAGCACCTAGAGTTGTGACCTTGAACGCTCCTTCATAAGTAGATAACTACTACACGATAGAAAAGACGTACAAGTGAAAATGGAATTAGTTTTACTGAAACTAGCATGCAGAAGAGCTGCCAAATAATGCCCAGATGATATACACGAAAATTCTAATGCGTTTTGTAAACAAAGCAGCAATCCGTGGGCTATTGAAGACACTTCGCGATGCCTTTCCATGTTCTACATTATGTCAATGTTACTATCATATCTTAGGGTTCGCATAGAGCACAAAGAGCTCTGACCTTGAACGCTCCTTCATTCGTAGATTACTGCTACACGATAGAAAAGACGTACAAGTGAAAATGGATTTAGTTTTACTGCAATTAGCATGCAGTAGAGCTGCCAAATAATGCCCATATAATATACGCGTTAATTCGAATGCGTTTTGTAAACAAAGCAGCAATCCGTGGGCTATTGAGGACACTTCGCGATGCCTATCCATTTTCCATACCATGCCATTATAACTACCTTATCTTAGCGTTCGCATACAGCACCTTGAGTTGTGACCTTGAACGCTCCTTCATAAGTAGATAACTCCCACACGATAGAAATGACGTTCAAGAGAAAACCGTCTAAGTTTTACTGCAATTAGTATGCAGCAGAACTTTCAGAACATGCCCAAATAATATACACGTTAATTCGAACGCGTTTTGTACGCAAAGTAGCAATCCGCGGGCAATATAAGGCACTTCGCGATGTCTATCCATGTTCTATACCATGCCAATGTAACTATCATATCTTAGCGTTCGCATAGAGCACCTAGAGTTGTGACCTTGAACGCTCCTTCATAAGTAGATAACTCCTACACGATAGAAAAGACGTTCAAGAGAAAACGGTCTTAGTTTTACTGCAATTAGTATGCAGCAGAGCTTTCAAAAAGTGCCCGAATAATATACACGTCACTTCGAACGCGTTTTGTAGGCAAAGTAGCAATCCGCGGGCTATATAAGGCACTTCGCGATGCTTATCCATGTTCTATATCATGCCAATGTAACTATCATATCTTAGCGTTCGCATAGAGCACCTAGAGATGTGACCTTGAACGCTCCTTCATAAGTAGATAACTCCTACACGATAGAAAAGACGTTCAAGAGAAAACGGTCTGTTTTACTGCAACTAGTATGCAGCAGAACTTTCAGAAAATGCCCAAAAAATATACACGTTAATTCGAACGCGTTTTGTACGCAAAGTAGCAATCCGCGGGCAATATAAGGCACTTCGCGATGTCTATCCATGTTCTATACCATGCCAATGTAACTATCATATCTTAGCGTTCGCTTAGAGCACCTAGAGTTGTGACCTTGAACGATCCTTCATAAGTAGATAAATCCTACACGATAGAAAAGACGTTCAAAAGAAAACGGTCTTAGTTTTACTGCAATTAGTATGCAGCAGAGCTTTCAAAAAGTGCCCAAATAATATACACGTCAATTCGAACGCGTTTTGTACGCAAAGTAGCAATCCGCGGGCTATATAAGGCACTTCGCGATGTCTATCCATGTTCTATACCATGCCAATGTAACTATCATATCTTAGCGTTCGCATAGAGCACCTAGAGTTGTGACCTTGAACGCTCCTTCATAAGTAGATAACTCCCACACGATAGAAAAGACGTTCAAGAGAAAACGGTCTGTTTTACTGCAATTAGAATGCAGCAGAACTTTCAGAAAATGCCCAAATAATATACACGTTAATTCGAACGCGTTTTGTACGCAAAGTAGCAATCCGCGGGCAATATAAGGCACTTCGCGATGTCTATCCATGTTCTATACCATGCCAATGTAACTATCATATCTTAGCGTTCGCATAGAGCACCTAGAGTTGTGACCTTGAACGCTCCTTCATAAGTAGATAACTCCTACACGATAGAAAGGACGTTCAAGAGAAAACGGTCTTAGTTTTACTGCAATTAGTATGCAGCAGAGCTTTCAAAAAGTGCCCGAATAATATACACGTCACTTCGAACGCGTTTTGTACGCAAAGTAGCCATCCGCGGGCTATATAAGGCACTTCGCGATGTCTATCCATGTTCTATACCATGCCAATGTAACTATCATATCTTAGCGTTCGCATAGAGCACCTAGAGATGTGACCTTGAACGCTCCTTCATAAGTAGATAACTCCTACACTATAGAAAAGACGTTCAAGAGAAAACGGTCTAAGTTTTACTGCAACTAGTATGCAGCAGAACTTTCAGAAAATGCCCAAAAAATATACACGTTAATTCGAACGCGTTTTGTACGCAAAGTAGCAATCCGCGGGCAATATAAGGCACTTCGCGTTGTCTATCCATTTTCTATACCATGCCATTGTAACTATCATATCTTAGTGTTCGCATACAGCGCCTAGAGTTGTGACCTTGAACGCTCCTTCATAAGTAGAAAACTCCTACAAGATAGAAAAGACGTTCAAGAGAAAACGTTCTAAGTTTTACTGCAATTAGTATGCAGCAGTGCTTTCAAAAAGTGCCCAAATAATATACACGTCAATTCGAACGCGTTTTGTACGCAAAGTAGCATTCCGCGGGCTATATAAGGCACTTCGTGATGTCCATCCATGTTCTACACCATGTCTATATTACTATCATATCTTAGGGTTCGCATAGAGCAATTAGAGCTGTGACCTTGAACGTTTCTTCATAAGTAGAAAACTCCTACACGATAGAAAAGACGTTCAAGAGAAAACGGTCTAAGTTTTACTGCAATTAGTACGCAGCAGAGCTTTCAAAAAGTGCCCAAATAATATACACATTAATTCGAACGCGTTTTGTACACAAAGTAGCAATCCGCGGGCTATATAAGGCACTTCGCGATGTCTATCCATTTTCCATATCTTGCCATTGTAACTACCATATCTTAGCGTTCGCATACAGCAAATAGAGATGTGACCTTGAACGCTCATTCATAAGTAGAAAACTCCTACACGATAGAAAAGATGTTCAAGAGAAAACGGTCTAAGTTTTACTGCAATTAGTATGCAGCAGAGCTTTCAAAAAGTGCCCAAATAATATACACATTAATTCGAACGCGTTTTGTACACAAAGTAGCAATCCGCGGGCTATTTAAGGCACTTCGCGATGTCTATCCATTTTCTATATCAGGCCATTGTAACTACCATATCTTAGCGTTCGCATATAGCACCTAGAGTTGTGACCTTGAACGCTCTTTCATAAGTAGATAACCCTACACGATAGAAAAGACGTTCAAGAGAAAACTGTCTAAGTTTTACTACAATTAGTATGCAGCAGAGCATTCAAAAAGTGCCCAAATAATATACACGTCAATTCGAACGCGTTTTGTACGCAAAGTAGCAATCCGCGGTCTATATAAGGCACTTCGGGATGTCTATCCATGTTCTATACCATGCCAATGAAACTATCATATCATAGCGTTCGCATAGAGCACCTAGAGTTGTGACCTTGAACGCTCCTTCATAAGTAGATAACTACTACACGATAGAAAAGACGTACAAGTGAAAATGGAATTAGTTTTACTGAAACTAGCATGCAGCAGACCTGCCAAATAATGCCCAGATGATATACACGAAAATTCTAATGCGTTTTGTAAACAAAGCAGCAATCCGTGGGCTATTGAGTACACTTCGCGATGCCTTTCCATGTTCTACATTATGTCAATGTTACTATCATATCTTAGGGTTCGCATAGAGCACAAAGAGCTGTGACCTTGAACGCTCCTTCATTCGTAGATTACTGCTACACGATAGAAAAGACGTACAAGTGGAAATGAAATTAGTTTTACTGAAACTAGCATGCAGCAGAGCTGCTAAATAATGCCCAGATGATATACACGAAAATTCTAATGCGTTTTGTAAACAAAGCAGCAATCCGTGGGCTATTAAGGACACTTCGCGATGCCTATCCATTTTCTATACAATGCCATTGTAACTACCATATCTTAGCGTCCGCATCCAGCACCTTGAGTTGTGACCTTGAACGCTCCTTCATAAGTAGATAACTCCCACACGATAGAAAAGACGTTCAAGAGAAAACGGTCTGTTTTACTGCAATTAGAATGCAGCAGAACTTTCAGAAAATGCCCAAATAATATACACGTTAATTCGAACGCGTTTTGTACGCAAAGTAGCAATCCGCGGGCAATATAAGGCACTTCGCGATGTCTATCCATGTTCTATACCATGCCAATGTAACTATCATATCTTAGCGTTCGCATAGAGCACCTAGAGTTGTGACCTTGAACGCTCCTTCATAAGTAGATAACTCCTACACGATAGAAAAGACGTTCAAGAGAAAACGGTCTTAGTTTTACTGCAATTAGTATGCAGCAGAGCTTTCAAAAAGTGCCCGAATAATATACACGTCACTTCGAACGCGTTTTGTACGCTAAGTAGCATTCCGCGGGCTATATAAGGCACTTCGCGATGTCTATCCATGTTCTATACCATGCCAATGTAACTATCATATCTTAGCGTTCGCATAGAGCACCTAGAGTTGTGACCTTGAACGCTCCTTCATAAGTAGATAACTCCTACACGATAGAATAGACGTTCAAGAGAAAACGGTCTAAGTTTTACTGCAATTAGTATGCAGCAGCGCTGCCTAATAATGCCCAGATGATATACGCGAAAATTCGAATGCGTTTTGTAAACAAAGCAGCAATCCGTGGGCTATTGAGGACACTTCGCGATGCCTTTCCATGTTCTACACTATGTCAATGTTACTATCATATCTTAGGGTTCTCGTAGAGCACAAAGAGCTGTGACCTTGAACGCTCCTTCATTCGTAGATTACTGCTACACGATAGAAAAGACGTACAAGTGAAAATGGATTTAGTTTTACTGCAATTAGCATGCAGCAGAGCTGCCAAATAATGCCCAGATAATATACACGTTAATTCGAATGCGTTATGTAAACAAAGCAGCAATCCGTGGACTATTAAGGACACTACGCGATGCCTATCCATTTTCTATACCATGCCATTGTAACTATCATATCTTAGCGTTCACATAGAGCACCTAGAGTTGTGACCTTGAACGCTCCTTCATAAGTAGATAACTCCTACACGATAGAAAAGTCGTTCAAGAGAAAAATGTCTAAGTTTTACTGCAATTAATATGCAGCAGAGCTTTCAAAAAGTGCCCAAATAATATACACGTTAATTCGAACGCGTTTTGTACGTAAAGTAGCAATCCGCGGGCAATATAAGGCACTTCGCGGTGTCTATCCATTTTCTATACCATGCCATTGTAACTACAATATCTTAGTGTTCGCATAGAGCACCTAGAGTTGTGACCTTGAACGCTCCTTCATAAGTAGATAACTCCTACACGATAGAAAAGACGTTCAAGAGAAAACGGTCTTAGTTTAACTGCAATTAGTATGCAGCAGAGCTTTCAAAAAGTGCCCAAATAATATACACCTTAATTCGAACGCGTTTTGTACGCAAAGTAGCAATCCGCGGGCAATATATGGAACTTCGCAGTGTCTATCCATTTTCTATATCATGCCATTGTAACTACCATATCTTAGTGTTCGCATACAGCGCCTAGAGTTGTGACCTTGAACGCTCCTTCATAAGTAGAAAACTCCTACATGATAGAAAAGACGTTCAAGAGAAAACGGTCTAAGTTTTACTGCAATTAGTATGCCGCAGCGCTGCCTAATAATGCCCAGATGATATACACGAAAATTCGAATGCGTTTTGTAAACAATGCAGCAATCCGTGGGCTATTGAGGACACTTCGCGATGCCTTTCCATGTTCTACACTATGTCAATGTTACTATCATATCTTAGGGTTCGCATAGAGCACAAAGAGTTGTGACCTTGAACGCTCCTTCATTCGTAGATTACTGCTACACGATAGAAAAGACATACAAGTGAAAATGGATTTTGTTTTACTGCAATTAGCATGCAGCAGAGCTGCCAAATAATGCCCAGATAATATACACGTTAATTCGAATGCGTTATGTAAACAAAGCAGCAATCCGTGGGCTATTAAGGACACTACGCGATGCCTATCCATTTTCTATACCATGCCATTGTAACTACCATATCTTAGTGTTCGCATACAGCGCCTAGAGTTGTGACCTTGAACGCTCCTTCATAAGTAGAAACCTCCTACATGATAGAAAAGACGTTCAAGAGAAAACGTTCTAAGTTTTACTGCAATTAGTATGCAGCAGTGCTTTCAAAAGGAGCCCATATAATATACACGTTAATTCGAACGCGTTTTGTACGCAATGTAGCAATCCGCGGGCTATATAAGGCATTTCGCGATGTCTATCCATGTTCTATATCATGCCATTGTAACTACCATATCTTAGCGTTCGCATACAGTACCTAGAGTTGTGACCTTGAACGCTCCTTCATAAGTAGATAACTACTACACGATAGAAAAGACGTTCAAGGGAAAACGGTCTTAGTTTTACTACAATTAGTATGCAGCAGAGCTTTAAAAAAGAGCCCAAATAATATATACGTTAATTCGAACGCGTTTTGTATGCAAAGTAGCAATCCGTGGGCTATATAAGGCACTTCGCGATGTCCATCCATGTTCTACACCATGTCAATATTACTATCATATCTTAGGGTTCGCATAGAGCAATTAGAGCTGTGACCTTGAACGTTCCTTCATAAGTAGAAAACTCCTACACGAAAGAAAAGACGTTCAAGAGAAAACGGTCTAAGTTTTTCTGCAATTAGTATGCAGCAGAGCTTTCAAAAAGTGCCTAAATAATATACACGTTAATTCGAACGCGTTTTGTACACAAAGTAACAATCCGCGGGCTATATAAGGCACTTCGCGATGTCTATCCATTTTCTATATCTTGCCATTGTAACTACCATATCTTAGCGTTCGCATACAGCAAATAGTGCTCACATCTCTATTTACTGCAATTAGCATGCAGCAGAGCTGCCAAGTAATGCCCAGAAAATATACACGTTAAATCGAATGCGTTTTGTAAACAAAGCAGCAATCAGTGGGTACTACAATTGTAACTACCATATCTTAGCGTTCGCATACAGCAAATAGAGTTGTGACCTTGAACGCTCCTTCATAAGTAGATAACTCCTACATGATAGAAAAGACGTTCAAGAGAAAACGGTCCAAGTTTTGCTGCAATTAGTATGCAGCAGAGCTTTAAAAAAAGCCCAAATAATATATACGTTAAATCGAACCCGTTTTGCACGCAAAGTAGCAATCCGCGGGTTATATAAGGCACTTCGCGATGTCCATCCATGTTCTATACCATGTCAATGTTACTATCATATCTTAGGGTTCGCATAGAGCAATTAGAGCTGTGACCTTGAACGCTCCTTCATAAGTAGATAACTCCTACACGATAGAAAAGACGTTCAAGAGAAAACGGTCTAAGTTTAACTACAATTAGTATGCAGCAGAGCTTTCAAAAAGTGCCCAAATAATATACACGTCTATTCGAACGCGTTTTGTAAGCAAAGTAGCAATCCGCGGACTATACAAGGCACTTCGCGATGTCTATCCATGTTATATACCATGCCAATGTAACTATCATATCATAGCGTTCGCATAGAGCACCTAGAGTTGTGACCTTGAACGCTCCTTCATAAGTAGATAACTACTACACGATAGAAAAGACGTACAAGTGAAAATGGAATTAGTTTTACTGAAACTAGCATGCAGCACAGCTGCCAAATAATGCCCAGATGATATACACGAAAATTCTAATGCGTTTTGTAAACAAAGCAGCAATCCGTGGGCTATTAAGGACACTTCGCGATGTCTATCCATGTTCTACACCATGCCAATGTAACTATCATATCTTAGCGTTCACGTAGAGCACCTAGAGTTGTGACCTTGAACGCTCCTTCATAAGTAGATAACTACTACACAATAGAAAAGACGTACAAGTGAAAATGGATTTAGTTTTACGGCAATTAACATGCAGCAGAGCTGCCAAATAATGCCCAGATAATATACGCGTTAATTCTAATGCGTTTTGTAAACAAAGCAGCAATCCGTGGGCTATTAAGGACACTTTGCGATGCCTATCCATTTTCTATACCATGCCATTGTAACTACCATATCTTAGCGTTCGCATACAGTACCTAGAGTTGTGACCTTGAACGCTCCTTCATAAGTAGATAACTCCTACACGATAGAAAAGACGTTCAAGAGAAAACGGTCGAAGTTTTACTGCAATTAGTATGCAGCAGAGCTTTCAGAAAATGCCCAAATAATATACACGTTAATTCGAACCCGTTTTGTACGCAAAGTAGCAATCCGCGGGCAATATAAGGCACTTAGCGATGTCTATCTATGTTCTATACCATGCCAATGTAACTATCATATCTTAGCGTTCGCATAGAGCTCCTAGAGTCGTGACCTTGAACGCTCCTTCATAAGTAGATATCTCCTACACGATATAAAAGACGTACAATAGAAAACGGACTAAGTTTAACTGCAATTAGCATGCAGCAGAGCTGCCAAATAATGCCCAGATAATATACGCGTTAATTCGAATGCGTTTTGTAAACAAAGCAGCAATCCGTGGGATATTAAGGACACTTCGCGATGCCTATCCATTTTCTATACCATGCCATTGTAACTACCATATCTTAGCGTTCGCATACAGTGCCTAGAGTTGTGACCTTGAACGCTCCTTCATAATTAGATAACTCCTACACGATAGAAAAGACGTTCAAGAGAAAACGGTCGAAGTTTTGCTGCAATTAGTATGCAGCAGAGCTTTAAAAAAGAGCCCAAATAATATATACGTTAATTCGAACGCGTTTCGCACGCAAAGTAGCAATCCGTGGGCTATATAAGGCACTTCGCGATGTCCATCCATCTTCTATACCATGCCAATGTAACTATCATATCTTAGCGTTCGCATAGAGCACCTAGAGTTGTGACCTTGAACGCTCCTTCATAGAGAAAACGGTCTAAGTTTTACTGCAATTAGTATGCAGCAGCGCTGCCTAAAAATGCCAAGATGATATACACGAAAATTCGAATGCGTTTTGTAAACAATGCAGCAATCCGTGGGCTATTGAGGACACTTCGCGATGCCTTTCCATGTTCTACACTATGGCAATGTTACTATCATATCTTAGGGTTCGCATAGAGCACAAAGAGCTGTGACCTTGAACGCTCCTTCATTCGTATATTAATGCTACACGATAGAAAAGACGTACAAGTGAAAATGGATTTAGTTTTACTGCAATTAGCATGCAGTAGAGCTGCCAAATAATACCCATATAATATATGCGTTAAATCGAATGCGTTTTGTAAACAAAGCAGCAATCCGCGGGCTACATAAGGCATTTCGCGATGTCTATCCATGTTCTGTACCACGAAATTGTAACTACCATATCTTAGCGTTCGCATACAGTACCTAGAGTTGTGACCTTGAACGCTCCTTCATAAGTAGATAAATCCTACACGATAGAAAAGACGTTCAAGGGAAAACGGTCTTAGTTTTACTACAATTAGTATGCAGCAGAGCTTTAAAAAACAGCCCAAATAATATATACGTTAATTCGAACGCGTTTTGTATGCAAAGTAGCAATCCGTGGGCTATATAAGGCACTTCGCGATGTCCATCAATGTTCTACACCATGTCAATGTTACTATCATATCTTAGGGTTCGCATAGAGCAATTAGAGCTGTGACCTTGAACGCTCCTTCATAAGTAGACAACTACTACACGATAGAAAAGACGTACAAGTGAAAATGGAATTAGTTTTACTGAAACTAGCATGCAGCAGAGCTGCCAAATAATGCCCAGATGATATACACGAAAATTCTAATGCGTTTTGTAGACAAAGCAGCAATCCGTGGGCTATTGAGGACACTTCGCGATGCCTATCCATTTTCTATACCATGCCATTGTAACTACCATATCTTAGCGTTCGCATACAGCACCTTGAGTTGTGACCTTGAACGCTCCTTCATAAGTAGATAACTCCTACACGATAGAAAAGACGTTCAAGAGAAAACGGTCTAAGTTTTACTGCAATTAGTATGCAGCAGAGCTTTCAAAAAGTGCCCAAATAATATACACGTTAATTCGAACGCGTTTTGTATGCAAAGTAGCAATACGCGGGCAATATAAGGCACTTCGCGATGTCTATCCATGTTCTATAACATGCCAATGTAACTATCATATCTTAGCGTTCGCATAGAGCACCTAGATTTGTGACCTTGAACGCTCCTTCATAAGTAGATAAATCCTACACGATAGAAAAGACGTTCAAAAGAAAACGGTATTAGATTTACTGCAATTAGTATGCAGCAGAGCTTTCAAAAAGTGCCCAAATAATATACACGTCAATTCGAACGCGTTTTGTACGCAAAGTAGCAATCCGCGGGCTATATAAGGCACTTCGCGATGTCTATCCATGTTCTATACCATGCCAATGTAACTATCATATCTTAGCTTTCGCATAGAGCACCTAGAGTTGTGACCTTGAACGCTCCTTCATAAGTAGATAACTCCTACACGATAGAAAAGACGTTCAAGAGAAAACGGTCTAAGTTTTACTGCAATTAGTATGCAGCAGAGCTTTCAAAAAGTGCCCAAATAATATACACGTTAATTCGAACGCGTTTTGTATGCAAAGTAGCAATACGCGGGCAATATAAGGCACTTCGCGATGTCTATCCATGTTCTATACCATGCCAATGTAACTATCATATCTTAGCGTTCGCATACAGCCCCTAGAATTGTGACCTTGAACGCTCCTTCATAAGTAGATAACTCCTACACGATAGAAAAGACGTTCAAGAGAAAACGGTCTAAGTTTTACTGCAATTAGTATGCAGCAGAGCTTTCAAAAAGTGCCCAAATAATATTCACGTCAATTCGAATGCGTTTTGTACGCAAAGTAGCAATCCGCGGGCTCTATAAGGCACTTCGCGATGTCTATCCATGTTCTACACCATGCCAATGTAACTATCAAATCTTAGCGTTCACATAGAGCACCTCGAGTTGTGACCTTGAACGCTCCTTCATAAGTAGATAACTCCTACACGATAGAAAAGACGTTCAAGAGAAAACGGTCTAAGTTTTACTGCAATTAGTATGCAGCAGAGCTTTCAAAAAGTGCCCAAATAATATACACGTTAATTCGAACGCGTTTTGTACGCAAAGTAGCAATACGCGGGCAATATAAGGCACTTCGCGATGTCTATCCATGTTCTATACCATGCCAATGTAACTATCATATTTTAGCGTTCGCATACAGCACCTAGAGTTGTGACCTTGAACGCTCCTTCATAAGTAGATAACTCCTACACGATAGAAAAGACGTTCAAGAGAAAACGGTCTAAGTTTTACTGCAATTGGTATGCAGCAGAACTTTCAGAAAATGCCCAAATAATATACACGTTAATTCGAACGCGTTTTGTACGCAAAGTAGCATTCCGCGGGCAATATAAGGCACTTCGCGATGTCTATTCATGTTCTATACCATGCCAATGTAACTATCATATTTTAGCGTTCGCATAGAGCACCTAGAGTTGTGACCTTGAACGCTCCTTCATAAGTAGATAATTCCTACACGATAGAAAAAACGTTCAAGAGAAAACGGTCTTAGTTTTACTGCAATTAGTATGCAGCAGAGCTTTCAAAATGTGCCCAAATAATATACACGTCACTTCGAACGCGATATGTACGCAAAGTAGCAATCCGCGGGCTATATAAGGCACTTCGCGATGTCTATCCAAGTTCTATACCATGCCAATGTAACTATCATATCTTAGCGTTCGTATAGAGCACCTAGAGATGTGACCTTGAACGCTCCTTCATAAGTAGATAACTCCTACACGATAGAAGAGACGTTCAAGAGAAAACGGTCTAAATTTTACTGCAATTAGTATGCAGCAGAACTTTCAGAAAATGCCCAAAATAATATACACGTTAATTCGAACCCGTTTTGTACGCAAAGTAGCAATCCGCGGGCAATATAAGGCACTTAGCGATGTCTATCTATGTTCTATACCATGCCAATGTAACTATCATATCTTAGCGTTCGCATACAGCACCTAGAGTTGTGACCCTGAACGCTCCTTCATAAGTAGATAACTCCTACACGATAGAAAAGACGTTCAAGAGAAAACGGTCTAAGATTTACTGCAATTAGTATGCAGCAGAGCTTTCGAAAAGTACCCAATTAATATACACGTCAATTCGAACGCGTTTTGTACGCAAAGTAGCAATCCGCGGGCTATAGAAGGCACTTCGCGATGTCTATCCATGTTCTATACCATGCCAATCTAACTACCATATCTTAGCGTTCGCATAGAGCACCTAGAGTTGTGACCTTGAACACTCCTTCATAAGTAGATAACTCCTACACGATAGAAAAGACGTTCAAGAGAAAACGGTCTAAATTTTACTGCAATTAGTATGCAGCAGAACTTTCAGAAAATGCCCAAAATAATATACACGTTAATTCGAACCCGTTTTGTACGCAGAGTATCAATCCACGGGCTATATAAGGCACTTCGCGATGTCTATCCATGTTCTATACCATGCCAATGTAACTATCATATCTTAGCGTTCGCATAGAGCACCTAGAGTTGTGACCTTGACCGCTCCCTCATAAGTAGATAACTACTACACAATAGAAAAGACGTACAAGTGAAAATGGATTTAGTTTTACTGCAATTAGCATGCAGCAGAGCTGCCAAATAATGCCCAGATAATATACGCGTTAATTCTAATGCCTTTTGTAAACAAAGCAGCAATCCGTGGGCTATTAAGGACACTTCGCGATGTCTATCCATGTTCTACACCATGCCAATGTAACTATCATATCTTAGCGTTCGCATAGAGCACCTAGAGTTGTGACCTTGAACGCTCCTTCATAAGTAGATAACTACTACACAATAGAAAAGACGTACAAGTGAAAATGGATTTAGTTTTACGGCAATTAGCATGCAGCAGAGCTGCCAAATAATGCCCAGATAATATACGCGTTAATTCTAATGCATTTTGTAAACAAAGCAGCAATCCGTGGGCTTTTAAGGACACTTTGCGATGCCTATCCATTTTCTATACCATGCTATTGTAACCACCATATCTTAGCGTTCGCATACAGTACCTAGAGATGTGACCTTGAACGCTCCTTCATAAGTAGATAACTCCTACAAGATAGAAAAGACGTTCAAGAGAAAACGGTCGAAGTTTTACTGCAATTAGTATGCAGCAGAGCTTTCAGAAAATGCCCAAATAATATACACGTTAATTCGAACCCGTTTTGTACGCAAAGTAGCAATCCGCGGCCAATATAAGGCACTTAGCAATGTCTATCTATGTTCTATACCACGCCAATGTAACTATCATACCTTAGCGTTCGCATAGAGCTCCTAGAGTCGTGACCTTGAACGCTCCTTCATAAGTAGATATCTCCTACACGATATAAAAGACGTACAATAGAAAACGGACTAAGTTTAACTGCAATTAGCATGCAGCAGAGCTTTCAGAAAATGCCCAAATAATATACACGTTAATTCGAACCCGTTTTGTACGCAAAGTAGCAATCCGCGGGCAATATAAGGCACTTAGCGATGTCTATCTATGTTCTATACCATGCCAATGTAACTATCATATCTCAGCGTTCGCATACAGCACCTAGAGTTGTGACCTTGAACGCTCCTTCATAAGTAGATAACTCCTACACGATAGAAAAGACGTTCAAGAGAAAGCGGTCTAAGTTTTACTGCAATTAGTATGCAGCAGAGCTTTCAAAAAGTACCCAATTAATATACACGTCAATTCGAACGCGTTTGGTACGCAAAGTAGCAATCCGCGGGCTATAGAAGGCACTTCGCGATGTCTATCCATGTTATATACCATGCCAATGTAACTACCATATCTTAGCGTTCGCATAGAGCACCTAGAGTTGTGACCTTGAACACTCCTTCATAAGTAGATAACTCCTACACGATAGAAAAGACGTTCAAGAGAAAACGGTCTAAATTTTACTGCAATTAGTATGCAGCAGAGCTTTCAGAAAATGCCCAAATAATATACACGTTAATTCGAACCCGTTTTGTACGCAAAGTAGCAATCCGCGGGCAATATAAGGCACTTAGCGATGTCTATCTTTGTTCTATACCATGCCAATGTAACTATCATATCTTAGCGTTCGCATACAGCACCTAGAGTTGTGACCTTGAACGCTCCTTCATAAGTAGATAACTCCTACACGATAGAAAAGACGTTCAAGAGAAAGCGGTCTAAGTTTTACTGCAATTAGTATGCAGCAGAGCTTTTAGAAAATGCCCAAATAATATACACGTTAATTCGAAGGCACTTAGCGGTGTCTATCTATGGTCTATACCATGCCAATGTAACTATCATATCTTAGCGTTCGCATACAGCACCTAGAGTTGTGACCTTGAACGCTCCTTCATAAGTAGATAACTGGTACACGATAGAAAAGATGTTCAAGAGAAAACGGTCTAAGTTTTACTGCAATTAGTATGCATAGCATGCATAGTATGCATTTCTTAGCGTTCGCATAGAGCACCTAGAGTTGTGACCTTGAACGCTCCTTCATAAGTAGATAACTACTACACAATAGAAAAGACGTACAAGTGAAAATGGATTTAGTTTTACGGCAATTAGCATGCAGCAGAGCTGCCAAATAATGCCCAGATAATATACGCGTTAATTCTAATGCCTTTTGTAAACAAAGCAGCAATCCGTGGGCTTTTAAGGACACTTTGCGATGCCTATCCATTTTCTATACCATGCCATTGTAACTACCATATCTTAGCGTTCGCATACAGTACCTAGAGTTGTGACCTTGAACGCTCCTTCATAAGTAGATAACTCCTACACGATAGAAAAGACGTTCAAAGAAAACGGTCTTAGTTTTACTGCAATTAGTATGCAGCAGAACTATCAGAAAATGCCCAAATAATATACACGTTAATTCGAACGCGTTTTGTACGCAAAGTAGCAATCCGCGGACAATATTAGGCACTTCGCGATGTCTATCCATGTTCTATACCATGCCAATGTAACTATCATATCTTAGCGTTCGCATAGAGCACCTAGAGTTGTGACCTTGAACGCTCCTTCATAAGTAGATAACTCCTACACGATAGAAGAGACGTTCAAGAGAAAACGGTCTTAGTTTTACTGCAATTAGTATGCAGCAGAGCTTTCAAAAAGTGCCCAAATAATATACACGTCACTTCGAACGCGTTTTGTACGCAAAGTAGCAATCCGCGGGCTATATAAGGCACTTCGCGATGTCTATCCATGTTCTATACCATGCCAATGTAACTATCATATCTTAGTGTTCGCATAGAGCACCTAGAGATGTGACCTTGAACGCTCCTTCATAAGTAGATAACTCCTACACGATAGAAGAGACGTTCAAGAGAAAACGGTCTAAGTTTTACTGCAACTAGTATGCAGCAGAACTTTCAGAAAATGCCCAAAAAATATATACGTTAATTCGAACGCGTTTTGTACGCAAAGTAGCAATCCGCGGGCAATATAAGGCACTTCGCGATGTCTATCCATGTTCTATACCATGCCAATGTAACTATCATATCTTAGCGTTCGCATAGAGCACCTAGAGTTGTGACCTTGAACGCTCCTTCATAAGTAGATAAATCCTACACGATAGAAAAGACGTTCAAGAGAAAACGATCTTACTTTTACTGCAATTAGTATGCAGCAGAGCTTTCAAAAAGTGCCCAAATAATATACACGTCAATTCGAACACGTTTTGTACGCAAAGTAGCAATCCGCGGGCTATAGAAGGCACTTCGCGATGTCTATCCATGTTCTATACCATGCCAATCTAACTACCATATCTTAGCGTTCGCATAGAGCACCTAGAGTTGTGACCTTGAACACTCCTTCATAAGTATATAACTCCTACATGATAGAAAAGACGTTCAAGAGAAAACGGTCTAAATTTTACTGCAATTAGTATGCAGCAGAGCTTTCAGAAAATGCCCAAAATAATATACACGTTAATTCGAACCCGTTTTGTACGCAAAGTAGCAATCCGCGGGCAATATAAGGCACTTAGCGATGTCTATCTATGTTCTATACCATGCCAATGTAACTATCATATCTTAGCGTTCGCATACAGCACCTAGAGTTGTGACCCTGAACGCTCCTTCATAAGTAGATAACTCCTACACGATAGAAAAGACGTTCAAGAGAAAACGGTCTAAGATTTACTGCAATTAGTATGCAGCAGAGCTTTCGAAAAGTACCCAATTAATATACACGTCAATTCGAACGCGTTTTGTACGCAAAGTATCAATCCACGGGCTATATAAGGCACTTCGCGATGTCTATCCATGTTCTATACCATGCCAATGTAACTATCATATCTTAGCGTTCGCATAGAGCACCTAGAGTTGTGACCTTGACCGCTCCCTCATAAGTAGATAACTACTACACAATAGAAAAGACGTACAAGTGAAAATGGATTTAGTTTTACTGCAATTAGCATGCAGCAGAGCTGCCAAATAATGCCCAGATAATATACGCGTTAATCCTAATGCGTTTTGTAAACAAAGCAGCAATCCGTGGGCTATTAAGGACACTTTGCGATGCCTATCCATTTTCTATACCATGCCATTGTAACTACCATATCTTAGCGTTTGCATACAGCACCTAGAGTTGTGAGTTGTTTTGTAAACAAAGCAGCAATCCGTGGGCTATTAAGGACACTTCGCGATGCCTATCCATGTTCTACACCATGTCAATGTTACTATCATATCTTAGGGTTCGCATAGAGCACAAAGAGCTGTGACCTTGAACGCTCCTTCATTCGTAGATTACTGCTACACGATAGAAAAGACGTACAAGTGAAAATGGATTTAGTTTTACTGCAATTAGCATGCAGCAGAGCTGCCAAATAATGCCCAGATAATATACGCGTTAATCCTAATGCGTTTTGTAAACAAAGCAGCAATCCGTGGGCTTTTAAGGACACTTTGCGATGCCTATCCATTTTCTATACCATGCCATTGTAACTACCATATCTTAGCGTTCGCATACAGTACCTAGAGTTGTGACCTTGAACGCTCCTTCATAAGTAGATAACTACTGCACGACAGAAAAGAGGTTCAAGAGAAAACGGTCGAAGTTTTACTGCAATTAGTATGCAGCAGAGCTTTCAGAAAATGCCCAAATAATATACACGTTAATTCGATCCCATTTTGTACGCAAAGTAGCAATCCGCGGGCAATATAAGGCACTTAGCGATGTCTATCTATGTTCTATACCATGCCAATGTAACTACCATATCTTAGCGTTCGCATAGAGCACCTAGAGTTGTGACCTTGAACACTCCTTCATAAGTAGATAACTCCTACACGATAGAAAAGACGTTCAAGAGAAAACGGTCTAAATTTTACTGCAATTAGTATGCAGCAGAGCTTTCAGAAAATGCCCAAATAATATACACGTTAATTCGATCCCGTTTTGTACGCAAAGTAGCAATCCGCGGGCAAGATAAGGCACTTAGCGATGTCTATCTATGTTCTATACCATGCCAATGTAACTATCATATCTTAGCGTTCGCATACAGCACCTAGAGTTGTGATTCTGAACGCTCCTTCATTAGTAGATAACTCCTACACGATAGAAAAGACGTTCAAGAGAAAACGGTCTAAGTTTTCCTGCAATTAGTATGCAGCAGAGCTTGCAAAAAGTACCCAATTAATATACACGTCAATTCGAACGCGTTTTGTACGCAAAGTAGCAATCCGCGGGCTATATAAGGCACTTCGCGTTGTCTATCCATGTTCTATATCATGCCAATGTAACTACCATATCTTAGCGTTCGCATAGAGCACCTAGAGTTGTGACCTTGAACACTCCTTCATAAGTAGATAACTCCTACACGATAGAAAAGACGTTCTAGAGAAAACGGTCTAAATTTTACTGCAATTAGTATGCAGCAGAGCTTTCAGAAAATGCCCAAATACACGTTAATTCGAACCCGTTTTGTACGCAAAGAAGCAATCCGCGGGCAATATTAGCGATGTCTATCTATGTTCTATACCATGTCAATGTAACTATCATATCTTAGCGTTCGCATACAGCACCTAGAGTTGTGACCTTGAACGCTCCTTCATAAGTAGATAACTACTACACAATAGAAAAGACGTACAAGTGAAAATGGATTTAGTTTTACGGCAATTAGCATGCAGCAGAGCTGCCAAATAATGCCCAGATAATATACGCGTTAATCCTAATGCGTTTTGTAAACAAAGCAGCAATCCGTGGGCTATTAAGGACACTTCGCGATGTCTAACCATGTTATATACCATGCCAATGTAACTATCATATCTTAGCGTTCGCATACAGCACCTAGAGTTGTGACCTTGAACGCTCCTTCATAAATAGATAACTCCTACACGATAGAAAAGACGTTCAAGAGAAAACGGTCTAGGTTTTACTGCAATAAGTATGCAGCAGAGCTTTCGAAAAGTACCCAATTAATATACACGTCAATTCGAACGCGTTTTGTACGCAAAGTATCAATCCGTGGGCTATATAAGGCACTTCGCGATGTCTATCCATGTTCTATACCATGTCAATGTAACTATCATATCTTAGCGTTCGCATAGAGCACCTAGAGTTGTGACCTTGACCGCTCCTTCATAAGTAGATAACTACTACACAATAGAAAAGACGTACAAGTGAAAATGAATTTAGTTTTACTGCAATTACCATGCAGCAGAGCTGCCAAATAGTGCCCAGATAATATACGCGTTAATTCTAATGCGTTTTGTAAACAAAGCAGCAATCCGTGGGCTATTAAGGACACTTCGCGATGCCCATCCATGTTCTACACCATGTCAATGTTACTATCATATCTTAGGGTTCGCATAGAGCACAAAGAGCTGTGACCTTGAACGCTCCTTCATTCGTAGATTACTGCTACACGATAGAAAAGACGTACAAGTGAAAATGGATTTAGTTTTACTGCAATTAGCATGCAGCAGAGCAGCCAAATAATGCCCAGATAATATACGCGTTAATCCTAATGCGTTTTGTAAACAAAGCAGCAATCCGTGGGCTATTAAGGACACTTTGCGATGCCTATCCATTTTCTATACCATGCCATTGTAACTACCATATCTTAGCGTTTGCATACAGCACCTAGAGTTGTGAGTTGTTTTGTAAACAAAGCAGCAATCCGTGGGCTATTAAGGACACTTCGCGATGCCTATCCATGTTCTACACCATGTCAATGTTACTATCATATCTTAGGGTTCGCATAGAGCACAAAGAGCTGTGACCTTGAACGCTCCTTCATTCGTAGATTACTGCTACACGATAGAAAAGACGTACAAGTGAAAATGGATTTAGTTTTACTGCAATTAGCATGCAGCAGAGCAGCCAAATAATGCCCAGATAATATACGCGTTAATCCTAATGCGTTTTGTAAACAAAGCAGAAATCCGTGGGCTATTAAGGACACTTTGCGATGCCTATCCATTTTCTATACCATGCCATTGTAAATACCATATCTTAGCGTTTGCATACAGCACCTAGAGTTGTGACCTTGAACGCTCCTTCATAAGTAGATAACTACTACACAATAGAAAAGACGTACAAGTGAAAATGGATTTAGTTTTACTGCATTTACCATGCAGCAGAGCTGCCAAATAGTGCCCAGATAATATACGCGTTAATTCTAATGCGTTTTGTAAACAAAGCAGCAATCCGTGGGCTGTTAAGGACACTTCGCGATGCCTATCCATGTTCTACACCATGTCAATGTTACTATCATATCTTAGGGTTCGCATATAGCACAAAGAGCTGTGACCTTGAACGCTCCTTCATTCGTAGATTACTGCTACACGATAGAAAAGACGTACAAGTGAAAACGGTCTAAGTTTTACTGCAATTAGTATGCAGCAGAGCTTTCAAATAGTACCCAATTAATATACACGTCAATTCGAACGCGTTTTGTACGCAAAGTAGCAATCCGCGGGCTATATAAGGCACTTCGCGATGTCTATCCATGTTCTATACCATGCCAATGTAACTACCATATCTTAGCGTTCGCATACAGTACCTAGAGTTGTGACCTTGAACGCTCCTTCATAAGTAGATAACTCCTGCACGACAGAAAAGAGGTTCAAGAGAAAACGGTCGAAGTTTTACTGCAATTAGTATGCAGCAGAGCTTTCAGAAAATGCCCAAATAATATACACGTTAATTCGAACCCGTTTTGTACGCAAAGTAGCAATCCGCGGCCAATATAAGGCACTTAGCGATGTCTATCTATGTTCTATACCATGCCAATGTAACTACCATATCTTAGCGTTCGCATAGGGCACCTAGAGTTGTGACCTTGAACACTCCTTCATAAGTAGATAACTCCTACACGATAGAAAAGACGTTCAAGAGAAAACGGTCTAAATTTTACTGCAATTAGTATGCAGCAGAGCTTTCAGAAAATGCCCAAATAATATACACGTTAATTCGATCCCGTTTTGTACGCAAAGTAGCAATCCGCGGGCAATATAAGGCACTTAGCGATGTCTATCTATGTTCTATACCATGCCAATGTAACTATCATATCTTAGCGTTCGCATACAGCACCTAGAGTTGTGACCCTGAACGCTCCTTCATAAGTAGATAACTCCTACACGATAGAAAAGACGTTCAAGAGAAAACGGTCTAAGTTTTCCTGCAATTAGTATGCAGCAGAGCTTGCAAAAAGTACCCAATTAATATACACGTCAATTCGAACGCGTTTTGTACGCAAAGTAGCAATCCGCGGGCTATATAAGGCACTTCGCGTTGTCTATCCATGTTCTATATCATGCCAATGTAACTACCATATCTTAGCGTTCGCATAGAGCACCTAGAGTTGTGACCTTGAACACTCCTTCATAAGTAGATAACTCCTACACGATAGAAAAGACGTTCTAGAGAAAACGGTCTAAATTTTACTGCAATTAGTATGCAGCAGAGCTTTCAGAAAATGCCCAAATACACGTTAATTCGAACCCGTTTTGTACGCAAAGAAGCAATCCGCGGGCAATATTAGCGATGTCTATCTATGTTCTATACCATGTCAATGTAACTATCATATCTTAGCGTTCGCATACAGCACCTAGAGTTGTGACCTTGAAAGCTCCTTCATAAGTAGATAACTCCTACACGATAGAAAAGACGTTCAAGAGAAAACGGTCTTAGTTTTACTGCAATTAGTATGCAGCAGAGCTTTCGAAAAGTACCCAATTAATATACACGTCAATTCGAACGCGTTTTGTACGCAAAGTATCAATCCGCGGGCTATATAAGGCACTTCGCGATGTCCATCCATGTTCTATACCATGCCAATGTAACTATCATATCTTAGCGTTCGCATAGAGCACCTAGAATTGTGACCTTGACCGCTCCTTCATAAGTAGATAACTACTACACAATAGAAAAGACGTACAAGTGAAAATGGATTTAGTTTTACTGCAATTACCATGCATCAGAGCTGCCAAATAATGCCCAGATAATATACGCGTTAATTCTAATGCGTTTTGTAAACAAAGCAGCAATCCGTGGGCTATTAAGGACACTTCGCGATGCCTATCCATGTTCTACACCATGTCAATGTTACTATCATATCTTAGGGTTCGCATAGAGCACAAAGAGCTGTGACCTTGAACGCTCCTTCATTCGTAGATTACTGCTACACGATAGAAAAGACGTACAAGTGAAAATGGATTTAGTTTTACTGCAATTAGCATGCAGCAGAGCAGCCAAATAATGCCCAGATAATATACGCGTTAATCCTAATGCGTTTTGTAAACAAAGCAGCAATCCGTGGGCTATTAAGGACACTTCGCGATGTCTAACCATGTTATATACCATGCCAATGTAACTATCATATCTTAGCGTTCGCATACAGCACCTAGAGTTGTGACCTTGAACGCTCCTTCATAAATAGATAACTCCTACACGATAGAAAAGACGTTCAAGAGAAAACGGTCTAGGTTTTACTGCAATAAGTATGCAGCAGAGCTTTCGAAAAGTACCCAATTAATATACACGTCAATTCGAACGCGTTTTGTACGCAAAGTATCAATCCGTGGGCTATATAAGGCACTTCGCGATGTCTATCCATGTTCTATACCATGTCAATGTAACTATCATATCTTAGCGTTCGCATAGAGCACCTAGAGTTGTGACCTTGACCGCTCCTTCATAAGTAGATAACTACTACACAATAGAAAAGACGTACAAGTGAAAATGAATTTAGTTTTACTGCAATTACCATGCAGCAGAGCTGCCAAATAGTGCCCAGATAATATACGCGTTAATTCTAATGCGTTTTGTAAACAAAGCAGCAATCCGTGGGCTATTAAGGACACTTCGCGATGCCCATCCATGTTCTACACCATGTCAATGTTACTATCATATCTTAGGGTTCGCATAGAGCACAAAGAGCTGTGACCTTGAACGCTCCTTCATTCGTAGATTACTGCTACACGATAGAAAAGACGTACAAGTGAAAATGGATTTAGTTTTACTGCAATTAGCATGCAGCAGAGCAGCCAAATAATGCCCAGATAATATACGCGTTAATCCTAATGCGTTTTGTAAACAAAGCAGCAATCCGTGGGCTATTAAGGACACTTTGCGATGCCTATCCATTTTCTATACCATGCCATTGTAACTACCATATCTTAGCGTTTGCATACAGCACCTAGAGTTTTGAGTTGTTTTGTAAACAAAGCAGCAATCCGTGGGCTATTAAGGACACTTCGCGATGCCTATCCATGTTCTACACCATGTCAATGTTACTATCATATCATAGGGTTCGCATAGAGCACAAAGAGCTGTGACCTTGAACGCTCCTTCATTCGTAGATTACTGCTACACGATAGAAAAGACGTACAAGTGAAAATGGATTTAGTTTTACTGCAATTAGCATGCAGCAGAGCAGCCAAATAATGCCCAGATAATATACGCGTTAATCCTAATGCGTTTTGTAAACAAAGCAGAAATCCGTGGGCTATTAAGGACACTTTGCGATGCCTATCCATTTTCTATACCATGACATTGTAAATACCATATCTTAGCGTTTGCATACAGCACCTAGAGTTGTGACCTTGAACGCTCCTTCATAAGTAGATAACTACTACACAATAGAAAAGACGTACAATTGAAAATGGATTTAGTTTTACTGCATTTACCATGCAGCAGAGCTGCCAAATAATGCCCAGATAATATACGCGTTAATTCTAATGCGTTTTGTAAACAAAGCAGCAATCCGTGGGCTGTTAAGGACACTTCGCGATGCCTATCCATGTTCTACACCATGTCAATGTTACTATCATATCTTAGGGTTCGCATAGAGCACAAAGAGCTGTGACCTTGAACGCTCCTTCATTCGTAGATTACTGCTACACGATAGAAAAGACGTACAAGTGAAAACGGTCTAAGTTTTACTGCAATTAGTATGCAGCAGAGCTTTCAAATAGTACCCAATTAATATACACGTCAATTCGAACGCGTTTTGTACGCAAAGTAGCAATCCGCGGGCTATATAAGGCACTTCGCGATGTCTATCCATGTTCTATACCATGCCAATGTAACTGCCATATCTTAACGTTCGCATAAAGCACCTAGAGTTGTGACCTTGAACACTCCTTCATAAGTAGATAACTCCTACACGATAGAAAAGACGTTGAAGAGAAAACGGTCTAAGTTTTACTGCAATTAGTATGCAGCAGAGCTTTCAGTAAATGCCCAAATAATATACACGTTAATTCGAACGCGTTTTGTATGCAAAGTAGCAATCCGCGGGTAATATAAGGCACTTCACGATTTCTATCCATGTTCTATACCATGCCAATGTAACTATCTTATCTTAGCGTTGGCATAGAGCACCTAGAGTTGTGACCTTGACCGCTCCTTCATAAGTAGATAACTACTACACAATAGAAAAGACGTTCAAGAGAAAACGGTCTTAATTTTACTGCAATTAGTATGCAGCAGAGCTTTTAGAAAATGCCCAAATAATATACACGTTAATTCGAATCCGTTTTGTACGCAAAGTAGCAATCCGCGGGCAATATTAGCGATGTCTATCTATGTTCTATACCATGCCAATTCAACTATCACATCATAGAGTTCGCATACAGCACCTAGAGTTGTGACCTTGAACGCTCCTTCATAAGTAGATAACTCCTTCACGATAGAAAAGACGTTCAAGAGAAAACGGTCTAAGTTTTACTGCAATTAGTATGCAGCAGAGCTTTCGAAAAGTACCCAATTAATATACACGTCAATTCGAACGCGTTTTGTATGCAAAGTAGCAATCCGCGGGTAATATAAGGCACTTCACGATGTCTATCCATGTTCTATACCATGCCAATGTAACTATCATATCTTAGCGTTCGCATAGAGCACCTAGAGTTGTGACCTTGCCCGCTCCTTCATAAGTAGATAACTACTACACAATAGAAAAGACGTACAAGTGAAAATTGATTTAGTTTTACTGCATTTACCATGCAGCAGAGCTGCCAAATAATGCCCAGATAATATACGCGTTAATTCTAATGCGTTTTGTAAACAAAGCAGCAATCCGTGGGCTATTAAGGACACTTTGCGATGCCTATCCATTTTCTATACCATGCCATTGTAAATACCATATCTTAGCGTTTGCATACAGCACCTAGAGTTGTGACCTTGAACGCTCCTTCATAAGTAGATAACTACTACACAATAGAAAAGACGTACAAGTGAAAATGGATTTAGTTTTACTGCATTTACCATGCAGCAGAGCTGCCAAATAATGCCCAGATAATATACGCGTTAATTCTAATGCGTTTTGTAAACAAAGCAGCAATCCGTGGGCTGTTAAGGACACTTCGCGATGCCTATCCATGTTCTACACCATGTCAATGTTACTATCATATCTTAGGGTTCGCATAGAGCACAAAGAGCTGTGACCTTGAACGCTCCTTCATTCGTAGATTACTGCTACACGATAGAAAAGACGTACAAGTGAAAATGGATTTAGTTTTACTGCAATTAGCATGCAGCAGAGCTGCCAAATAATGCCCAGATAATATACGCGTTAATTCTAATGCGTGTTGTAAACAAAGCAGCAATCCGTGGGCTTTTAAGGACACTTTGCGATGCCTATCCATTTTCTATACCATGCCATTGTAACTACCATATCTTAGGGTTCGCATACAGTACCTAGAGTTGTGACCTTGAACGCTCCTTCATAAGTAGATAACTCCTTCACGATAGAAAAGACGTTCAAGAGAAAACGGTCTAAGTTTTACTGCAATTAGTATGCAGCAGAGCTTTCAGAAAATGCCCAAATAATATACACGTTAATTCGAACCCGTTTTGTACGCAAAGTAGCAATCCGCGGCAATATAAGGCACTTAGCGGTGTCTATCTATGTTCTATACCAGGCCAATGTAACTATCATATCTTAGCGTTCGCATAGAGCACCTAGAGTTGTGACCTTGACCGCTCCTTCATAAGTAGATAACTACTACACAATAGAAAAGACGTACAAGTGAAAATGGATTTAGTTTTACGGCAATTAGCATGCAGCAGAGCTGCCAAATAATGCCCAGATAATATACGCGTTAATTCTAATGCGTTTTGTAAACAAAGCAGCAATCCGTGGGCTTTTAAGGACACTTTGCGATGCCTATCCATTTTCTATACCATGCCATTGTAACTACCATATCTTAGCGTTTGCATACAGCACCTAGAGTTGTGACCTTGAACGCTCCTTCATATGTAGATAACTCCTACACGATAAAAAAAACGTTGAAGAGAAAACGGTCTAAGTTTTACTGCAATTAGTATGCAGCAGAGCTTTCAGTAAATGCCCAAATAATATACACGTTAATTATAACGCGTTTTGTACGCAAAGTAGCAATCCGCGGGTAATATAAGGCACTTCACGATGTCTATCCATGTTCTATACCATGCCAATGTAACTATCATATCTTAGCGTTGGCATAGAGCACCTAGAGTTGTGACCTTGACCGCTCCTTCATAAGTAGATAACTACTACACAATAGAAAAGACGTACAAGTGAAAATGGATTTAGTTTTACTGCATTTACCATGCAGCAGAGCTGCCAAATAATGCCCAGATAATATACGCGTTAATTCTAATGCGTTTTGTAAACAAAGCAGCAATCCGTGGGCTATTAAGGACACTTTGCGTTGCCTATCCATTTTCTATACCATGCCATTGTAAATACCATACCTTAGCGTTTGCATACAGCACCTAGAGTTGTGACCTTGAACGCTCCTTCATATGTAGATAACTCCTACACGATAGAAAAGACGTTGAAGAGAAAACGGTCTAAGTTTTACTGCAATTAGTATGCAGCAGAGTTTTCAGTAAATGCCCAAATAATATACACGTTAATTATAACGCGTTTTGTACGCAAAGTAGCAATCCGCGGGTAATATAAGGCACTTCACGATGTCTATCCATGTTCTATACCATGCCAATGTAACTATCATATCTTAGCGTTCGCATAGAGCACCTAGAGTTGTGACCTTGACCGCTCCTTCATAAGTAGATAACTACTACCCAATAGAAAAGACGTACAAGTGAAAATGGATTTAGTTTTACTGCATTTACCATGCAGCAGAGCTGCCAAATAATGCCCAGATAATATACGCGTTAATTCTAATGCGTTTTGTAAACAAAGCAGCAATCCGTGGGCTATTAAGGACACTTCGCGATGCCTATCCATGTTCTACACTATGTCAATGTTACTATCATATCTTAGGGTTCGCATAGAGCACAAAGAGCTGTGACCTTGAACGCTCCTTCATTCGTAGATTACTGCTACACGATAGAAAAGACGTACAAGTGAAAATGGATTTAGTTTTACTGCAATTAGCATGCAGCAGAGCTGCCAAATACTGCCCAGATAATATACGCGTTAATTCGATTGCGTTTTGTAAACAAAGCAGCAATGCGTGGGCTATTAAGGACACTTCGCGACGCCTATCCATTTTCTATACCATGCCATTGTAACTACCATATCTTAGGGTTCGCATACAGTACCTAGAGTTGTGACCTTGAACGCTCCTTCATAAGTAGATAACTCCTACACGATAGAAAGAGCGTTTAAGAGAAAACGGTCTTAGTTTTACTGCAATTAGTATGCAGCAGAACTATCAGAAAATGCCCAAATAATGTACACGTTAATTCGAACGCGTTTTGTTCGCAAAGTAGCAATCCGCGGACAATATTAGGCACTTCGCGATGTCTATCCATGTTCTATACCATGCCAATGTAACTATCATATCTTAGCGTTCGCATAGAGCACCTAGAGTTGTGACCTTGAACGCTCCTTCATAAGTAGATAACTCCTACACGATAGAAAAGACGTTCAAGAGAAAACGGTCTTAGTTTTACTGCAATTAGTATGCAGCAGAGCTTTCAAAAAGTGCCCAAATAATACACACGTCACTTCGAACGAGTTTTGTACGCAAAGTAGCAATCCGCGGGCTATATAAGGCACTTCGCGATGTCTATCCATGTTCTATACCATGCCAATGTAACTATCATATCTTAGCGTTCGCATAGAGCACCTAGAGTTGTGACCTTGAACGCTCCTTCATAAGAAGATAACTCCTACACGATAGAAAAGACGTTCAAGAGAAAACGGTCTTAGTTTTACTGCAATTAGTATGCAGCAGAACGATCAGAAAATGCCCAAATAATATACACGTTAATTCGAACGCGTTTTGTACGCAAAGTAGCAATCCGCGGACAATATTAGGCACTTCGCGATGTCTATCCATGTTCTATACCATGCCAATGTAACTATCATATCTTAGCGTTCGCATAGAGCACCTAGAGTTGTGACCTTGAACGCTCCTTCATAAGTAGATAACTCCTACACGATAGAAAAGACGTTCAAGAGAAAACGGTCTTAGTTTTACTGCAATTAGTATGCAGCAGAGCTTTCAAAAAGTGCCCAAATAATATACACGTCACTTCGAACGCCTTTTGTACGCAAAGTAGCACTCCGCGGGCTATATAAGGCACTTCGCGATGTTTATCCATGTTCTATACCATGCCAATGTAACTATCATATCTTAGCGTTCGCATAGAGCACCTAGAGTTGTGACCTTGAACGCTCCTTCATAAGTAGATAACTACTACACAATAGAAAAGACGTACAAGTGAAAATGGATTTCGTTTTACTGCATTTACCATGCAGCAGAGCTGCCAAATAATGCCCAGATAATATTCGCGTTAATTCTAATACGTTTTGTAAACAAAACAGCAATCCGTTGGCTATTAAGGACACTTCGCGATGCCTATCCCTGTTCTACACCATGTCAATGTAACTATCATATCTTAGCGATCGCATAGAGCACCTAGAGTTGTGACCTTGAACGCTCCTTCATTCGTAGATTACTGCTACACGATAGAAAAGACGTACAAGTGAAAATGGATTTAATTTTACTGCAATTAGCATGCAGCAGAGCCGCCAAATAATGCCCCGATAATATACGCGTTAATTCGAATGCGTTTTGTAAACAAAGCAGCAATCCGTGGGCTATTAAGGACACTTCGCGATGCCTATCCATTTTCTATACCATGCCATTGTAACTACCATATATTATCGTTCGCATACAGTACCTAGAGATGTGACCCTGAACGCTCCTTCATAAGTAGATAACTCTTACACGATAGAAAAGACGTTCAAGAGAAAACGGTCTAAGTTTTACTGCAATTAGTATCCAGCAGAGCTTTCAAAAAGTACCCAATTAATATACACGTCAATTCGAACGCGTTTTGTACGCAAAGTATTAATCCGCGGGCTATATAAGGCACTTCGCGATGTCTATCCATGTTCTATACCATGCCAATTTAACTATCATATCTTAGCGTTCGCATAGAGCACCTAGAGTTGTGACCTTGACCGCTCCTTCATAAGTAGATAACTACTACACAATAGAAAAGACGTACATGTGAAAATGGATTTAGTTTCACTGCAATTACCATGCAGCAGAGCTGCCAAATAATGCCCAGATAATATACGCGTCAATTCTAATTCGTTTTGTAAACAAAGCAGCAATCCGTGGGCTATTAAGGACACTTCGCGATGTCTAACCATGTTATATACCATGCCAATGTAACTATCATATCTTAGCGTTCGCATAGAGCACCTAGAGTTGTGACCTTGACCGCTCCTTCATAAGTAGATAACTACTACACAATAGAAAAGACGTACATGTGAAAATGGATTTAGTTTCACTGCAATTACCATGCAGCAGAGCTGCCAAATAATGCCCAGATAATATACGCGTCAATTCTAATTCGTTTTGTAAACAAAGCAGCAATCCGTGGGCTATTAAGGACACTTCGCGATGTCTAACCATGTTATATACCATGCCAATGTAACTATCATATCTTAGCGTTCGCATAGAGCACCTAGAGTTGTGACCTTGACCGCTCCTGCATAAGTAGATAACTACTACACAATAGAAAAGACGTACATGTGAAAATGGATTTAGTTTCACTGCAATTACCATGCAGCAGAGCTGCCAAATAATGCCCAGATAATATACGCGTCAATTCTAATTCGTTTTGTAAAAAAAGCAGCAATCCGTGGGCTATTAAGGACACTTCGCGATGTCTAACCATGTTATATACCATGCCAATGTAACTACCATATCTTAGCGTTTGCATAGAGCACCTAGAGTTGTGACCTTGAACGCTCCTTCATATGTAGATAACTCCTACACGACAGAAAAGACGTTGAAGAGAAAACGGTCTAAGTTTTCCTGCAATTAGTATGCAGCAGAGCTTGCAAAAAGTACCCAATTAATATACACGTCAATTCGAACGCGTTTTGTACGCAAAGTAGCAATCCGCGGGCTATATAAGGCACTTCGCGTTGTCTATCCATGTTCTAAATCATGCCAATGTAACTACCATATCTTAGCGTTCCCATAGAGCACCTAGAGTTGTGACCTTGAACACTCCTTCATAAGTAGATAACTCCTACACGATAGAAAAGACGTTCTAGAGAAAACGGTCTAAATTTTACTGCAATTAGTATGCAGCAGAGCTTTCAGAAAATGCCCAAATACACGTTAATTCGAACCCGTTTTGTACGCAAAGAAGCAATCCGCGGGCAATATTAGCGATGTCTATCTATGTTCTATACCATGTCAATGTAACTATCATATCTTAGCGATCGCATACAGCACCTAGAGTTGTGACCTTGAACGCTCCTTCATAAGTAGATAACTCCTACACGATGGAAAAGACGTTCAAGAGAAAACGGTCTAAGTTTTACTGCAATTAGTATGCAGCAGAGCTTTCGAAAAGTATCCAATTAATATACACGTCAATTCGAACGCGTTTTGTACGCAAAGTATCAATCCGCGGGCTATATAAGGCACTTCGCGATGTCCATCCATGTTCTATACCATGCCAATGTAACTATCATATCTTAGCGTTCGTATAGAGCACCTAGAGTTGTGACCTTGACAGCTCCTTCATAAGTAGATAACTACTTTCTACACAATAGAAAAGACGTACAAGTGAAAATGGATTTAGTTTTACTGCAATTACCATGTAGCAGAGCTGCCAAATAATGCCCAGATAATATACGCGTTAATTCTAATGCGTTTTGTAAACAAAGCAGCAATCCGTTGGCTATTAAGGACACTTCGCGATGCCTATCCATGTTCTACACCATGTCAATGTTACTATCATATCTTAGGGTTCGCATAGAGCACAAATAGCTGTGACCTTGAACGCTCCTTCATTCGTAGATTACTGCTACACGATAGAAATGACGTACAAGTGAAAATGGATTTAGTTTTACGGCAATTAGCATGCAGCAGAGCTGCCAAATAATGCCCAGATAATATACGCGTTAATTCTAATGCGTTTTGTAAACAAAGCAGCAATCCGTGGGCTATTAAGGACACTTTGCGATGCCTATCCATTTACTATACCATGCCATTGTAACTACCATATATTAGCGTTTGCATACAGTACCTAGAGTTGTGACCTTGACCGCTCCTTCATAAGTAGATTACTGCTACACGATAGAAAAGACGTTCAAGGGAAAACGGTCTTAGTTTTACTACAATTAGTATGCAGCAGAGCTTTAAAAAACAGCCCAAATAATATATACGTTAATTCGAACGCGTTTTGTATGCAAAGTAGCAATCCGTGGGCTATATAAGGCACTTCGCGATGTCCATCAATGTTCTATACCATGCCAATGTAACTATCATATCTTAGCGTTCGCATACAGCTCCTAGAGTTGTGACCTTGAACGCTCCTTCATTCGTAGATTACTGCTACACGATAGAAAAGACGTACAAGTGAAAATGGATTTAGTTTTACTGCAATTAGCATGCAGCAGAGCTGTCAAATAATGCCCCGATAATATACGCAATAATTCGAATGCATTTTGTAAACAAAGCAGCAATCCGTGGGCTATTAAGGACACTTCGCGATGTCTAACCATGTTATATACCATGCCAATGTAACTATCATATCTTAGCGTTCGCATAGAGCACCTAGAGTTGTGACCTAGAACGCTCCTTCATAAGTAGATAACTACTACACGATAGAAAAGACGTACAAGTGAAAATGGATGTAGTTTTACTGCAATTAGCATGCAGTAGAGCTGCCAAATAATACCCATATAATATACGCGTTAATTCGAATGCGTTTTGTAAACAAAGCAGCAATCCGCGGGCTACATAAGGCATTTCGCGATGTCTATCCATGTTCTGTACCACGAAATTGTAACTACCATATCTTAGCGTTCGCATACAGTACCTAGAGTTGTGACCTTGAACGCTCCTTCATAAGTAGATTACTGCTACACGATAGAAAAGACGTTCAAGGGAAAACGGTCTTAGTTTTACTACAATTAGTATGCAGCAGAGCTTTCAAAAAGTGCCCAAATAATATACACGTTAATTCGAACGCGTTTTGTACGCAAAGTAGCAATACGCGGGCAATATAAGGCACTTCGCGATGTCTATCCATGTTCTATACCATGCCAATGTAACTATCATATCTTAGCGTTCGCATACAGCTCCTAGAGTTGTGACCTTGAACGCTCCTTCATTCGTAGATTACTGCTACACGATAGAAAAGACGTACAAGTGAAAATGGATTTAGTTTTACTGCAATTAGCATGCAGCAGAGCTGTCAAATAATGCCCCGATAATATACGCAATAATTCGAATGCATTTTGTAAACAAAGCAGCAATCCGTGGGCTATTAAGGACACTTCGCGATGTCTAACCATGTTATATACCATGCCAATGTAACTATCATATCTTAGCGTTCGCATAGAGCACCTAGAGTTGTGACCTAGAACGCTCCTTCATAAGTAGATAACTACTACACGATAGAAAAGACGTACAAGTGAAAATGGATGTAGTTTTACTGCAATTAGCATGCAGTAGAGCTGCCAAATAATACCCATATAATATACGCGTTAATTCGAATGCGTTTTGTAAACAAAGCAGCAATCCGCGGGCTACATAAGGCATTTCGCGATGTCTATCCATGTTCTGTACCACGAAATTGTAACTACCATATCTTAGCGTTCGCATACAGTACCTAGAGTTGTGACCTTGAACGCTCCTTCATAAGTAGATAAATCCTACACGATAGAAAAGACGTTCAAGGGAAAACGGTCTTAGTTTTACTACAATTAGTATGCAGCAGAGCTTTAAAAAACAGCCCAAATAATATATACGTTAATTCGAACGCGTTTTGTATGCAAAGTAGCAATCCGTGGGCTATATAAGGCACTTCGCGATGTCCATCAATGTTCTACACCATGTCAATGTTACTATCATATCTTAGGGTTCGCATAGAGCAATTAGAGCTGTGACCTTGAACGCTCCTTCATAAGTAGACAACTACTACACGATAGAAAAGACGTACAAGTGAAAATGGAATTAGTTTTACTGAAACTAGCATGCAGCAGAGCTGCCAAATAATGCCCAGATGATATACACGAAAATTCTAATGCGTTTTGTAAACAAAGCAGCAATCCGTGGGCTATTGAGGACACTTCGCGATGCCTATCCATTTTCTATACCATGCCATTGTAACTACCATATCTTAGCGTTCGCATACAGCACCTTGAGTTGTGACCTTGAACGCTCCTTCATAAGTAGATAACTCCTACACGATAGAAAAGACGTTCAAGAGAAAACGGTCTAAGTTTTACTGCAACTAGTATGCAGCAAAACTTTCAGAAAATGCCCAAAAAATATACACATTAATTCGAACGCGTTTTGTACGCAAAGTAGCAATCCGCGGGCAATATAAGGCACTTCGCGATGTCTATCCATGTTCTATAACATGCCAATGTAACTATCATATCTTAGCGTTCGCATAGAGCACCTAGATTTGTGACCTTGAACGCTCCTTCATAAGTAGATAAATCCTACACGATAGAAAAGACGTTCAAAAGAAAACGGTATTAGATTTACTGCAATTAGTATGCAGCAGAGCTTTCAAAAAGTGCCCAAATAATATACACGTCAATTCGAACGCGTTTTGTACGCAAAGTAGCAATCCGCGGGCTATATAAGGCACTTCGCGATGTCTATCCATGTTCTATACCATGCCAATGTAACTGTCATATCTTAGCGTTCGCATAGAGCACCTAAAGTTTTGACCTTGAACGCTCCTTCATAAGTAGATAACTCCTACACGATAGAAAAGACGTTCAAGAGAAAACGGTCTAAGTTTTACTGCAATTAGTATGCAGCAGAGCTATCAAAAAGTGCCCAAATAATATACACGTTAATTCGAACGCGTTTTGTACGCAAAGTAGCAATACGCGGGCAATATAAGGCACTTCGCGATGTCTATCCATGTTCTATACCATGCCAATGTAACTATCATATCTTAGCGTTCGCATACAGCCCCTAGAATTGTGACCTTGAACGCTCCTTCATAAGTAGATAACTCCTACACGATAGAAAAGACGTTCAAGAGAAAACGGTCTAAGTTTTACTGCAATTAGTATGCAGCAGAGCTTTCAAAAAGTGCCCAAATAATATTCACGTCAATTCGAATGCGTTTTGTACGCAAAGTAGCAATCCGCGGGCTCTATAAGGCACTTCGCGATGTCTATCCATGTTCTACACCATGCCAATGTAACTATCAAATCTTAGCGTTCACATAGAGCACCTCGAGTTGTGACCTTGAACGCTCCTTCATAAGTAGATAACTCCTACACGATAGAAAAGACGTTCAAGAGAAAACGGTCTAAGTTTTACTGCAATTAGTATGCAGCAGAGCTTTCAAAAAGTGCCCAAATAATATACACGTTAATTCGAACGCGTTTTGTACGCAAAGTAGCAATACGCGGGCAATATAAAGCACTTCGCGATGTCTATCCAGGTTCTATACCATGCCAATGTAACTATCATATCTTAGCGTTCGCATACAGCACCTAGAGTTGTGACCTTGAACGCTCCTTCATAAGTAGATAACTCCTACACGATAGAAAAGACGTTCAAGAGAAAACGGTCTAAGTTTTACTGCAATTGGTATGCAGCAGAACTTTCAGAAAATGCCCAAATAATATACACGTTAATTCGAACGCGTTTTGTACGGAAAGTAGCAATCCGCGGGCAATATAAGGCACTTCGCGATGTCTATCCATGTTCTATACCATGCCAATGTAACTATCATATTTTAGCGTTCGCATAGAGCACCTAGAGTTGTGACCTTGAACGCTCCTTCATAAGTAGATAATTCCTACACGATAGAAAAAACGTTCAAGAGAAAACGGTATTAGTTTTACTGCAATTAGTATGCAGCAGAGCTTTCAAAATGTGCCCAAATAATATACACGTCACTTCGAACGCGATATGTACGCAAAGTAGCAATCCGCGGGCTATATAAGGCACTTCGCGATGTCTATCCAAGTTCTATACCATGCCAATGTAACTATCATATCTTAGCGTTCGCATAGAGCACCTAGAGATGTGACCTTGAACGCTCCTTCATAAGTAGATAACTCCTACACGATAGAAGAGACGTTCAAGAGAAAACGGTCTAAGTTTTACTGCAACTAGTATGCAGCAGAACTTTCAGAAAATGCCCAAAAAATATATACGTTAATTCGAACGCGTTTTGTACGCAAAGTAGCAATCCGCGGGCAATATAAGGCACTTCGCGATGTCTATCCATGTTCTATACCATGCCAATCTAACTACCATATCTTAGCGTTCGCATAGAGCACCTAGAGTTGTGACCTTGAACACTCCTTCATAAGTAGATAACTCCTACACGATAGAAAAGACGTTCAAGAGAAAACGGTCTAAATTTTACTGCAATTAGTATACAGCAGAGCTTTCAGAAAATGCCCAAAATAATATACACGTTAATTCGAACCCGTTTTGTACGCAAAGTAGCAATCCGCGGGCAATATAAGGCACTTAGCGATGTCTATCTATGTTCTATACCATGCCAATGTAACTATCATATCTTAGCGTTCGCATACAGCACCTAGAGTTGTGACCCTGAACGCTCCTTCATAAGTAGATAACTCCTACACGATAGAAAAGACGTTCAAGAGAAAACGGTCTAAGATTTACTGCAATTAGTATGCAGCAGAGCTTTCGAAAAGTACCCAATTAATATACACGTCAATTCGAACGCGTTTTGTACGCAAAGTATCAATCCACGGGCTATATAAGGCACTTCGCGATGTCTATCCATGTTCTATACCATGCCAATGTAACTATCATATCTTAGCGTTCGCATAGAGCACCTAGAGTTGTGACCTTGACCGCTCCCTCATAAGTAGATAACTACTACACAATAGAAAAGACGTACAAGTAAAAATGGATTTAGTTTTACTGCAATTAGCATGCAGCAGAGCTGCCAAATAATGCCCAGATAATATACGCGTTAATTCTAATGCGTTTTGTAAACAAAGCAGCAATCCGTGGGCTATTAAGGACACTTCGCGATGTCTATCCATGTTCTACACCATGCCAATGTAACTATCATATCTTAGCGTTCGCATAGAGCACCTAGAGTTGTGACCTTGAACGCTCCTTCATAAGTAGATAACTACTACACAATAGAAAAGACGTACAAGTGAAAATGGATTTAGTTTTACGGCAATTAGCATGCAGCAGAGCTGCCAAATAATGCCCAGATAATATACGCGTTAATTCTAATGCGTTTTGTAAACAAAGCAGCAATCCGTGGGCTTTTAAGGACACTTTGCGATGCCTATCCATTTTCTATACCATGCTATTGTAACTACCATATCTTAGCGTTCGCATACAGTACCTAGAGATGTGACCTTGAACGCTCCTTCATAAGTAGATAACTCCTACACGATAGAAAAGACGTTCAAGAGAAAACGGTCGAAGTTTTACTGCAATTAGTATGCAGCAGAGCTTTCAGAAAATGCCCAAATAATATACACGTTAATTCGAACCCGTTTTGTACGCAAAGTAGCAATCCGCGGCCAATATAAGGCACTTAGCGATGTCTATCAATGTTCTATACCACGCCAATGTAACTATCATACCTTAGCGTTCGCATAGAGCTCCTAGAGTCGTGACCTTGAACGCTCCTTCATAAGTAGATATCTCCTACACGATATAAAAGACGTACAATAGAAAACGGACTAAGTTTAACTGCAATTAGCATGCAGCAGAGCTTTCAGAAAATGCCCAAAAAATATACACGTTAATTCGAACCCGTTTTGTACGCAAAGTAGCAATCCGCGGGCAATATAAGACACTTAGCGATGTCTATCTATGTTCTATACCATGCCAATGTAACTATCATATCTCAGCGTTCGCATACAGCACCTAGAGTTGTGACCTTGAACGCTCCTTCATAAGTAGATAACTAATAGAAAAGACGTTCAAGAGAAAGCGGTCTAAGTTTTACTGCAATTAGTATGCAGCAGAGCTTTCAAAAAGTACCCAATTAATATACCACGTCAATTCGAACGCGTTTGGTACGCAAAGTAGCAATCCGCGGGCTATAGAAGGCACTTCGCGATGTCTATCCATGTTCTATACCATGCCAATGTAACTACCATATCTTAGCGTTCGCATAGAGCACCTAGAGTTGTGACCTTGAACACTCCTTCATAAGTAGATAACTCCAACACGATAGAAAAGACGTTCAAGAGAAAACGGTCTAATTTTTACTGCAATTAGTATGCAGCAGAGCTTTCAGAAAATGCCCAAATAATATACACGTTAATTCGAACCCGTTTTGTACGCAAAGTAGCAATCCGCGGGCAATATAAGGCACTTAGCGATGTCTATCTTTGTTCTATACCATGCCAATGTAACTATCATATCTTAGCGTTCGCATACAGCACCTAGAGTTGTGACTT